>QVRM01001739.1:107500-121598 GCA_003439945.1 Dermanyssus gallinae
GGCGTTTTCTGTTGCACGCACGCCACACCTGACGCTGATCACATGGTAGACGCCCAGCTTCAGATTTGAGCGGTTAAATCAACTGCTACTGTTGCGGGCTGCGGATTCAAACGCGAGATAGATTTCGTTTCGGTGAAACGTCGCGTTTCGTGATAATAGACTAAACAGAGCAGAAACAACAACTACTACAACGAATATGAAAACGATACGGCGAATAATAACAACGGCGAATATGAAAACGATCCGGCAAACAACAATAAGCTCAATCTGTCTAACATCGTTTAGTGTATTTAACATATATAAGGAGATTTAAACGTGCCTTCTGGTAGAAAAAAAACGATTATTACAACACAAGGGAGGTTAGCTATTCACTTTCAGGATCGGTAGTTAAGATGACTTCACATCAAAGAGTTAGAAAAAATCTTCCAGAGTAAGTCTCAAAAACTACCGAGTGCATGTTTCTGGAATGTGCATTGCTAATAACATGTAGTTTAAAGTAATGCTATGTGCTGACACTCCGCTTTAGAACCTACGGTGCCACAAATATGGACAGAAGAACAAAGATTGCAAGATAAGAAAGACCCAACATGCACTAAATGCTGTCAGCGGGCTCAGCGGAAGCTCAGAAGAATAAAGCTGTATGAATGAGTAATTATACTCGAATCACTGCGACTTCGTGACAAAGTGATTAATGACGACTTCCTGACACTAGTCTAGCAGGACCACACGTTAACCCAAAGGTGAGCTGCTAAATTCCTGCACCGTGCGACAACGATACTTGGTTATATACAGCTATCCGTTACGTTGCTCAGAAACAGAGATCTAATGCAAGCAAAGCATTGTAAATAAGTACAGACAAAGCCTTCTTTGAGCCAACAACTTGTCTGCCTAAAAGATCTCGAAGGCCATTGAATCGCTACTGTCAACACGGCTAGAGTCGAATCCCTTAGAGAAATGTCAACATACCACCGCATAAGTAGATATTATAATTGGAATCCCAGTTCTAATATCTACTTCAGGTATAATATTTTGATGACGCTAATTTAGGAGACCTAGTTGATATGTCTGCGACCAGTCCTAATATGTGAACATGAAGCGGGGGGGGGGGGGGGGGTTAGCGCTAATCACATCACCCAGCGAGGTCGTTGCTATCAATGGCGGTTAATTCCAAAGTCGAGAAAAGAAATCCGAATAAATACGGACACTTTCCTCCATGTAGTTCAGAAATATCCAAATAGCCTGGATATTCTAGGCGTTCCTGTGGGCCCTGTGAGTCTACGCAGGGTTCCACAAGTGTTATTAGCGAAAAAAGAGGGTCTTCTAAGGATTCGCCTACATATGGAGGTACAGCCTCAGATCATCAGCTTCAACTAACACATTCAGAAGAACTAAACGCCTACGAAGAAACTAGAAAAGATATACTAAGCAAAGTTCTAACCATCGATGCACAACGAAACTATCTGAACAAGAGCAAGCCTAAGAAGTCTTAAAAACCTTCGAGCAACCTAGAAATCCTGCCGTATTTTCAGCGGCACAAGATTACCTTAGGGGAGGTTGGCTCAAAGTGATCTTTGTCTCAGTTTGGTACAATACCGGATTCTAATTCCTTTTGCAGGGCGTGCGCGCTGAGCATAGATGCCCCGGTCTGCCTGTTATTCTTCTGCAGCCGGTAACTATTACGTTATGGGCATATGGGAAATGCTTAAAGTGAAACGCGACAGGCTCGTATACGACGGCATATAATGGTGTCCTACTTGCCACACAGCTCAGTCGAGCTAGCATGGGTCGCAGAAACCGCGAGCATGACTTAATAGTCTGAACTGAACTAATTTTTTTTCGTTGATATACGTATAACTATAATTGCGGCTGTATATGCATTTACAATGAAGTGAAATGCACACGTAACATGATGCGCTCTTAGTATATTGGCAAGACGGCATAAATCATATGGCTCATAAATCATAAATCAAAGGCAAATCATGCGGCTCATAAATCAAAGACAATTCAAGGCATAAATCATGCAAATGTACTAAAATGTATACTGGTGATACACGTGGTTTTCTCAAAAATGCTTCCGGTGTTTTTGAGGTTAAAGAAACAAAGCATGAATTATATCTGCGGACTGCTGCAAACACTTCTTAGTGCTTTTTTGGAAAAAGCCGCAACCTTTATTAAAATTATGAGACATGGATAAAGTTTAAGAACCCCGGACTTAGGCACATAAATTGTTGACATTGGAAGCACTATGGTATTCTATGCTGCAATTCAGTTTTTCTGTCAAATTTAATTGCAGCAGTGTTTGAGTTACTCACGTGAGTTTTAATTATGTGTTGCCAATTGAAGCCTGGCCCGCATCTGTGAAGCCGACTATTTCTCTATGTAGATGGCCAGGTTGTTCGTTCAATACAGCCCTAAAATCGTTCCATATACGCATTCGTAGGTATGGATTGTCTAGAAATCGCTCCTTATCAGACAAGAGCGACCCTACAAGCCGTAACTCTAATCTAGATATTTTAAAAGCTCCTTTTAAACTTTCGTATATTTTTCAATCAATCAGGGGTAATGTACGTGCGCAACAAGTTAGCCACATTAAAAAAAATGTTGTCTTACAGAAAAACAAAGAGTCAGAGAGGAATTCACTCACCTTTATACAATCTGCGAAAACGAAGGTAGCGCTATTTTAATGATTTGTACTCGAACGAAGGCATATGTTAAATAATGAAGCCAAAACATGGCCGTTCGTCTGGGATTAATACTAATAATGGTGTAATGCTAATAATAATCTCTTTATTGAGACATCTCATATCCCCTTCTCAATCCGAATATTGTCCACTTCGGCATTCACTTTGGATCTAATTTGGAAACGATGAAAAATCTATTAAAAGTGGCCGGTTCAAGGCTTGAACCCAGGCTCTCCCGAACGCAATGGCTTAATGACTAAATCACCTTTCTCTGTTAGCATTAGACAGTATGAATTCCGTACATTGCCTAGTGCGAACGCCTCATTCGAAAGTAGGCTTCTAAGGGCCTCCGAAACTTCAAGCGGCCGGCGCTCTTTCTTGAGCAGGTACATTTTACTCACAATAGTTTCGTTCCGAAGCTGCACACGACATTGCGGTCTTCCGCCGGTAGTCCAGCCTCCCCTTCAGTAAGCAGTTTGCTCCGTTGAAACCAATTCTGGCTCTGTTTATAGTGCCAGAGTGCATCGAGAGAGCTATCGGATACCGAAGTGATTAGTCTGTGTATTGAAATTCGCGGGCAAAGCGATTTTTTAAAGTTGGAAGTTCCACACTAGCATATTTTGCTGGCAGTTACGATGCATTTTTTTTTTGCTTGAAAGATCAAATGAAGCTCACTATCTAATAGTAGATTGAGTGTTAGGAAATGGCGTTGTACTACTTCACGCAGAATTACTGAAATGAACATTCATGTTTAAGCTTTTTTCTAATATAATTACACGATAATATCTTACTTGAGTTTGTTAAAGGAAGAGTAACCATTTCTATGGGAGTTTTTTTGCGCACATGAATAAGATCAAGGTAATCTTTGATCGAACATTTTTAGAAAGCCACTTTCTTCTCCTTAGTGTAGCATGGAGATAGTAGATTGGTAGATTTTATACATTTTAGTGGATTCGACGACGCCATTGCAGCAAAGTCATTAAATCGTTAAAATCCTTTAAAACGCATACCGTATAGTTAGCCGTGATATAGGGATGCGGGGCCACTTCTCAAGGAAAATATAACATATATGCCTTGGTAACAGCTCAATGTACATATAAGTGTGGCTATACAAACGCTAGATATAAAGCATGTCAATCTATATATGTATATATATATATATATATATAGATATATATGTGTATAACGTAATCCGTGCGAATAAAGGTTTCCTTAGGGCCAAATGCTGCAACAATTGGTTGACGTTTATTATTGCGCTAAGATGGGACGGAAAATCTAAACGCGCGTTATACAATGTGAAACGGCTAGTATAAAATCACGCCCGTATCTCCTTGAAACTATTACCTTACAATGTGTTTAGAAACATATATATATATATATATAGTGATGACTTCGTTTTATTTGTGCAACAGACTGACGTGGTCATGTAAAGACGACTACAAAAGGCGACGAAAAGCAGCGCAATACGACAACCACTTATTCGGTGTTCAAGACACTTCTCATAGGGCCGAACGTCCGCATGAGTGTTTCGTCGTTTCACCACACAATGTCGCCATTTAATTATGGTTGTTGTTGTTCCTTTTATTGTTGCTGTCTCTGCCATAGTTGTTGCCGTTGTTGTTTTTGCTGCTGCTGCTGTTGTTGTTGTTGTTGTTGGGGCTATTGTTCCTGTTGTTGTTGTGGTTGTGGTTGTCAGTCATCGTGATAGATGAAGCGACTGCCAATACGATTGTTGTAGCTTTGTTTCTGCTGCTGCTGTTGTTGCTTTGTTTTTTTATTTTTCATGAAACGTTTCGGGAATGCATGCGTGCACATTCATGACCAGCAGCCTGCATGACTAGTGTGGGACTTACAAACCCACTATACCCGAATCTTTCCCCACCCTCCGAGGTTCGGAGAGACTTGGCATTTTTTCGGACTATGTTGTTGGCACGATTCTCGTACATGCACTACGCCGGATGTTGAGCTGCAATTGTCGTCGAACTTATTCTGTTACGAACACCCGCAATAGTTGAACTACGAGCCGAGTACGAACGTACGTAATGGATTTTTGTTGCGCTTTTGTCGTGATTTCTACCGCGCTCTTTTTTTTTAAGAGGACCTAACTGGAAAATGCGGTTGCACACACGGACACCACTGCAGGGAGTCCCTGCAAGTGTGGCCGGTAGTGTGGGGCTCCAACCCACTAAAAACCAGTCATGTCCCGTCCCCCAACTGACCGGGAACTGCTTGCGCATGCATCAAACAGTCAGAGGGGGCGAGTCTTCTTACTCCTGGCGAAAGTTGTCCCTGGGAGCTGCAGGGAATCGCAGAAGTCGCAGCTTGTTGGCCGATGTCTTAGCTGTAAAATCTTGTTAAAAACCGCTGTTGTCAAGTTCCAGTGTTCCAGGGATTCTGTCATCTTCAGAACGACGTCGCGTAGATTAAAAAATCTCTACCGCGCTCTAACGCAATATGCGCTATCTGATGCGTTGATGTTGAAATTCTTGCAGCTGTAGAAATCACAACACTGGTTGCCACTCGTGATCCTGGCACCGTCATGTTTAATGTTGTTGGTCTTGTTGCTCCCATTGTAAATGTTGTTGTTGCTGTTGTTGCTCCCATTGTAAATGTTGTTGTTGTTGCTGTTGTCGTTCGTGCTTCTGCTGTTGTTCTTAGTATTCCGGTATTAACATTGTTGTTGTTGATGTTGTTGTTGATGTTGTTGTTGGTGTTATTGTAATGGTCGTTTTTAATATTTAATTACCTATGATTGCCATTGCTGCTACTATTGTCGTAGTTATTGTCGTAGTTATTGTCGTAGTTATTTTCACCGTCGCTCAGTCCTAGCTGTCGTTGTTGTCTGTTTTCGTTTTTACTGTTTGTACCGTTTTTGTTACTGTTTAGTTTGTCATCGCTGTTGTTATTGATGTTGTTATTGTCAATGTTGTCGTCATGGTGGTGATCCACGCGTTCTTCTTTACCATGACTCTCGTGTATGCCTACCTCTGATACGTCGTTGTATACGTTTCGATTGTAACTTTCTCATTCTCTTTTACATTGCTGTTGTGTGTTGTCGGAAACGGTGATGTTGCAGGATGGCTGCTGTTGCTACCAGTGCTATTAGTGTGGGTCGATATGATTCCTTTCAACAACCATCCATCGTTGTTGTAGTCGTCTTTCATGCGTTCTTTCTCGTTTGTTCACCTACTCTGTCCAGATGCCTCTTTATGCCCAGCTGCTTTTCAGCTGCCTAATGGTGGTGGAGCGCGCACTCCGTTGCGCCTCCGAACCCCCTCCAGACGACTCCCCCTACTTACGGGGGCTGCTGAGCAGAGTACGTCAGAAAGACAGCTCAGAGAGAGAGAGAGAGAGCATCAACTGAACAGCTAGGTGATACTAGGCAAACGTGGACATTCGTAAGCGGTGCCATACCCAGCCACAATGATAGCGTCAAAGACTTGGGCGTAAAATGCGGGTAGCGACTTGAACATTGCGGAGCGTTCTTCAACTTAAGGCAAGGTTACCGATCCGCGCTGTGATTATGCTTCGTGCGACCTGACAACAGGGTCCTGCTCCACCAACCAGGAACCCGTTGTTGTTGTTGTTGTTGTTGTTGCTGTTGTTGTTAATGTTGTTGCTGTTGATGTTGTTGCTGTTGCTGCTGCTGTTTCGTAACACCAGTATCGTACTGTGTGCGTGTGTGTAGAAAATAAGTAGTAGCGATAACATTCAGCTGTGGCAGCTGCGATCACTACAACAACCACAACAACAACATCAGCCACACAAACGGTAGCAACAACGGCAATAGCAGCAACAGCATCAAAAGGGAAAAGGAAGAAAAACTTGAAACGAGTTTGCGCAAACTTATTGCTGCTGTTGTTGTTGTTGCTGTCGCGGTCGTCGTCCGACAAAATCCGACTCTTTTACTGCTGTTCAAAACAGGTGACTGCTATCATGGCGCGGCGTAATTACCAAAGCAAACAATATTATTTGTATGTATGGATCACACCAGAAAAGCCGATTTAAAAGGAAGAGCACCGCCAAAGCGGAGCTCTGCTCTCCAGGGTAATAAGAACGCCTGTTTGTCTAAACCGGCATAAGGGATGGGGAATCTAGGCGGAGAACTTCTCTCCATCTCTTCAGTCTCTACTCAACGCACTTCCTCTATACGATGGCGAATGGTAAATGGTACGAACTTTCGAGAGCAAAACACGAATGATGCCGCCAGTGGAAGAAATGTATTCCCTACTGTTTTTTTTCGCTCTTTTAGTCTCCCATTTCTCATTCACAATGACGAGAAGCAGCTACACGTCACAGTAGTTGCTGCTCCCACATAAAGAGCAGCAGAGTCTTGCGCATTAATACGAGTCCTACTACGTATGTTAGAGTAGCCAGCCTAAACGTTTCGGACTGACCCTCAGGAGACTGCTTTCGCGAGATTGCTTCATAGACGGACCCTCCCCCCATAAATACAGATGTGCAACGGTGGGACTCGAACCCGCGCACTATGTGTCTCCTCCGGTCTCGAGGCGCAGGTGACTGCACCCACCACGCCACCGGGCTCGACACAAAGTCGCTCGTCTAGTGGTTAAATGTCGTCCGATATGTCAGCGAGAACTTCATTCCGACTTTAACGCAGGCACACAAAAAGATCCAATACTTCTGTACCGCTCAGTCTACTAATCTAATAACGTTAACACGTCACAATAGCATTGTTTGTAATATTTTTTATATTAGCTTATTTTGGTATCAAAGCCAGTCGGTAAATGTACGGATTAAACTCCGTATAAGTATCAGTTTCTCCAGGCCTCTTTTCTTCGGGAGCGTGTCAAGAATCATTTCCCGCGTTGCCGCACTGAACTTCTAAGATGGTGCGCTGCCTTAGGAACGCTGTGGATCGTTGGCCTCCGTTCTAATTTCTCAATAATAATAATAATAATAATAATAATAATAATAATAAGAAGAAGAAGAAGAAGAAGAAAAATTATTATTATTATTATTATTATTAATATTGCCATTTGTTTGCCTTGTTAGGCGCACATATTGTTTCGGCAACTTGTTACACCTGTATATTTATATGGAAGGCGATAGATTGCCAACTTGTTGGATACGTTAATAACCGGACTGATATCGTAAGCCTATTTCCAAAAATGATTAGTCTAGATGACCAACATTAGTAGAGCTAATTGAGTAACCTTTAACTTCAAAAGGACAGATTAGGATATTGGGATGAATGGGATAGCAATTCAAACCTTGAATGATGCAATTTTGCGACTTTGGAGATGTTAGCGAAGCGCTGTCAAGGTGAAAAATGACTTTTTACGCAGCAATTTGAGCCGTTTTGTTTAGAACTCTTTTTGCAAAACGGCGCATGGAATAATACACTCCTGCGGCCATTGACCCTTCTGTACGTAGCCAATGAAGATGATTCTACACTTCTGAACCGTTTTGTGCGAGGAAGCAAATGAAATGGCCGAAAAGGGTGCGTAAAGAAGTCACCTTTCCATCGCAACAACGCTCCGGTGCACATTCCCATGTCGCAGTGGCAGAATTGCACAACTTATGAGTTTAAATTGATACCCCTATCCACCCATATTATCTTCTGCTGCTGAAAGCGTTTCTTTGTGACTTTTCCATTTCTTAAACCGCAACCTCTAGCTAATCATTATTTTTTAAATCGGTGCGTTTTTTTTTTTTTTAAGGCTAGATCTTGAATCTACCGATTAGGAATCGCAAACGTCAAATGGTTCAATCAGAGAATAGGAACATTTCCTCACCTTATCACTTCCGTATTAAGTTAGTTGCCCTTTCACGTGGGGTCCCGCGCCATTTAGGCAGACAACCTCTCCAAGCCGTTACAGAAACAGCTTGGGGGTGGACGGCGGCATTTTGAGACCGTAAACAGTGGAACGGAGACACTGTAGATTACCGGTGCACAGGATATTTTTTCGTTTTGGCGGGTGTTTGCTTTTGTCTTCAGATGCTGCTAATAGTAAACCCCTCATGCACAGTAAACGATGACTTCGTGCCATAGCCGTAGAACGGTATTGTGCCGGCGGTGAATGAATGGAGCCGCGCTCAAGGCAAACACCCATTATTACACGCTCAATTAGAGTTGCGGAAACCCAAAAAGTTTTAGGTATAGTTTCGCAAATTCGAACTCGACAGAGTTCAAGAAAGAAACACGGCGTGCAGCCGATCTGTTAATTGTTGTGGCGTGCCATAGCAGAACCCTGTCGGATTGATGGATGCAAATCTGCAGACAAATATGTGTCACCCTCACATTCAACTGATTGCAACGATCAGTTCATATTTCTCTACTCTCACCTGCTAGAGCCTCTCATAGTAACTCTACGTTAATAGAATAAGCGTATCTACTGCAAATGTGTTGTGCCAAATATATACTATACGATAAAAACTTGACGTCTTTCAACGCTAAGGTTTACTCTTCCTGTGGTCTGCATGTGGGAGTGATACTATGAAACGACTAGCAGTTTATTAATTAGCTAATAAAATTGATAGTATATCCGTAGCGATCCCCTGAATCACGGCAGAACTTAATCTGATAAGGGATTAAGAATATTGCACTATATAACATAGGTTCAAATTTAAAATACCTCGTACCATTTCTAACTGCGTCGTTTGGAAAATATTTAGATTTCCATAAATCCTCTTTTTATATTTTGACGACTTAACGTGTCGAAAGCATCGTTATTAGCATATTGCATAACGCGCAAATCTTCAAGAGATGCAGATTCTACAGGAGGGGAGGTCTAACGTGCCAATTTACAGAGTAACTTGGATAGCCTGCGTGTGCAGTCAGCCTCCTGCAACACGCGCGTTTCTATGCGTGTACCTACCAAAGCACACTTTCTATACTTGACAAGATGCTTTATACTTCTAAGATGCTTTCTCTAGTTGACATAAGTCCAATCAGGTTGTGTACTGGATTAATCTGTTAAGAAGCATTTGACAACAAAAAATCAGTAGCATTTTCGATAGCATAGCTCGATAAATATATCTAATAGCTCGCAAAATCATCATGCGTTGTTCAGGTTGCAATGACAGCAAATATGTCTACTTTTGTGTTTGCTTCTTCAGCGGACCCAGAATTTTGGCGGCAGGCGAGTTTTGACGCCTACATGACCGGCTAGAACGTCGAATAAATACCAACATCGCCAAAAACATCATTTTCTTCCTTGGCGACGGCATGGGCGTATCGACCGTGACTGCGGGCCGAATCTACAAAGGCCAGAAGCTGCGAAAATCTGGAGAGGAGACCGTTCTCCACATGGACACCTTCCCTTACACGTCTCTCAGCAAGGTATGGTTGATAGTCGTTACGGCCTTCGAATTTCTCTTCTGATATATATATATATATACTATTATATATGTATGTTCAGTTCCAACACATGGTTTATTCATGAAACTGCATATATATATATATATATACTATATACGTTCGTTTACACATGGTTATTCATGAAACTGCATACATTGCATGCCTAAGTTCTCGTTGTGAAAGTGGTACAAGTGTTTTAGGATACCTATCCCTATGATTGGCGATACTGGACAACACGACAAAGGAGCAGTGAACTATAACTTCATAGACAATATATCTCGAATGACAACTAAAAACTGAGTAATAGACAATCGCCTTAAATCGTTTTCTTTTTCGATAATTGTATTGCGATTAAAGAACATCTTTGACGTCTTGGGTAAAACAGGTCAGGGATTTCGAGTAATTGGATTTAATGTGGGATACTGTCCGATACGACGAGCAGTAGTTATCTGCAAGGGATTGGACGCTAGATCTCATCTGAACGCAAGGTCTCACAGAAGTCGTGGCCCGTCGCGAGGTTTACCGCCGCTAAGGGACTAAAAAAAGGCAACCTCAGGTTGCCTCCCTAGGCCACTAACCGATGGGAAATTTATAACCGAAAGTAGCTACTTGAAGACTATATAGTGAATCAATGAATATGATGTTGTAAAGATTATATATATATATACGCTAACGGATTGGCGACGTCCCATCCCAAATATAGCCCTCAGAGCATCGGTTTGCATTATCTTAGCCCGACGCAGAACATGATCGTAGTTACCTCCCTAGAAGAGAATGCGTAAGTGGAGTACCAACACGAACAGAGTTTGGGTAGATCAATATCAGACCATCACAACGGAACTCACTAACTTACGACGCAAACGGCGCAACTTAAAATGAGGAGAGCGAAAACAGGGTAAGGCTAGTCTTGTTAGCATGAAAAACGGGGCCAAAATAATTCAATATTTAATTACCTTCTTCACTTGGGACAGTGAGCGCGTTTTATCGAGGGCTGAAGAGTTAACCCTGAATAAAAGTGAAGTGTCATCGGCAAAAGCCAATCGGTTTTACCAATGGTCTATTTTTCTATATTAAGTAGAATGAAATTAATAATAATCAAGAACTGAAAAGGTCCTAGCACTGATTTTCATGGATTTCCAATGTTAACAGAATTCTCACAGGAAAATACTTGTGCTATACGGAGCGGCAAACTGTCATAGGTGCCCGAGGGCCAGGCCCGTGTTGCCGACCGTGATGAAATCCAAATTGATTAAGAGGCAGAAAGCTACAGAATTCGAGGAAGGTTCCGCTGCAAGAGAGCAAGCTGTCACATAGCTTTGAAATGCAGTCAACCAGATTAATGGGTCGGTAGCTTTTAAAGTTCTGCAACGTCGCCTCTCTTTTGTAAGTAGAGGGTACACAAATGGTTCTTAAGGCGGTTGAATAAGTTCTTCAGATACGTGTGAAAGGTTTGCTATGTGCGCAAGAGGACAGCATGTATGGAGGTACCAGGTTTTAGAAGTTGAGCAGGAAGTTCCGTTGCATCGCATCTCAAGCTTAATTTCTACCAAGTATTATGGACGCCACCTCAGTTACCGTTACCGCGACCCAAAAGCTGAAGGAAACGTCATTACAGGCCAAATTAAAGGTTTTAATCGAGGTGTTATAATCGTCCTCAAAGCTCAATCGAGAAACCGTCCCAAACACACCGACACGAAATAGCGGTTTAATTAATCGGTTATTTAGAAACAGGATCTGTGGAAGTTTCTCTAGAGGAGGTGACGAGAGCAGAAGGCAACATGGCCGGATAGACAAATAATTGGTCATGTTTACCACTGACCTAATTTTGAACTTTCAGAGACGACGAGCATCTCCACATAAGAGATCACACCGCTCCTTGTAGAACGCTGAACGAATAATACCAAACGGCAGTTTTGTACTTTTTCTAAGGATGTTCACTTTCTGGGGAATTCATTTTTCGGTACCTAATGAACTTTTTCTTAGCATGCCGTCTTAGGCGAAGAAATTCTGGCGAGAACACAAACGGATCATTTTTTGACGCATCCGTACTCTCATGCGACGTGGACCAGATGATCTGTATAAATACCCTAAATGGATTTGTTTGGCCATTCTCAAACGCTAAGTTAACATAATTTGAATCATAGACATCGCTCCAAGAAATCTAGTTAAGTGAACCCGGGTGAAGTTGGAAGTACAGCCTGACGCGCCGTCGATGTATCTCCGCATTTGAGCGGACAACAGGAAAGTGGTCCGGAATGATAACGTATGGAGATTTTTTTTTACTTTATGGAAGCGCTGCAACTATGAGAATAGACATCTAATTGCACGATTTGCTGTACATGGCTTCCACATGAAGATCTGTATTCGAGAGAAGTTCATGAAATTTCCTCGTATGTTTGTGCAAACTTTGCGGGAGACAGTGTGACTTATATCACCTTCAACGATGCGATAGAACAGTTCCGTAGACTCGACTTTTAGAACCGTGATGCATATATGTATATGTGAATGTGTGTTTTCTGTACGCGCAATATTGTAAACCAACCTCGGTTAATAAAGCTATTATGTTATGTTATAACGTATGGAGAACCACTGGTTGCACTTTGGAACATGTAGAACAGCCCCCGAACTGCAACATGATCGAAACAACTTCAAAGAGGCCTCGTGGCACGATCGAGATGAGATAGATTAGGTCGTTGCAAGTAAAAAAGGATATATAGTTCAACGCTGGGGGGGGGGGGGCTAGCGAGCAAGTTGACGTTCGAACGGCAGACGCATGATACTTCGTACACGCTTGAGAGCAGAGTCGATAGCACTCTGTGTACTCGTCGTGGAAGTCGTATTCAAACAGACCAGCTGGTCATAGCTATGAGCTATTCTTTGATATAGACTTGTCAAACGTAAGATAAAACCAGAGGCGAGAAGCACTGAGAATATGCAGGTCTCCAACCTACCATCGAACCTGCTCATCTTTAATTTTTCCATTCCGAGGCAAAGCTTCTAAATAGTACTGTGTGGCGACTGTTGTTTGAAAAGTAATTGTTGAAAACAACAGCGTCGACCACCTAGATTTTGGTAGGTGTATATTAAAACATACCCATGTGCTTTACGAAAGCAAAAAACTCTGGCTGTCTGAGCCCTTATACTTACACTTCTTCTGTTGGTCAGCGGCGACATTAAATTCTACCCTGGGTCTTCCTTGTGTGACTCGCGCAGGTCAGGACTCTATGATCGTGGAGTTGCAACGAGCATTTTTTTCACTTCCTACTGCAGTTTCTAAATGTTTTACAACATAGTATGGCACACAGCAATTGTGCTTGCTGGCAAAACGTGCCTTTCATCATTGCCAAATGCCGCACAAACTAGGCGTTCTGCAAGTGCGCTTCATAACTTCAAGGTTTGAAAAGAAGTCAGATCGACGAGCTATCAAAAGGATCACTGTAAACATAAAGACGCTGCGTCAGATCTCCGCCCGGATCTATTCGACGTCTACCTAATTACATAACAAGGACCCACCGTGCAGATAACCCAACATCAACAACATCAACGAACGCAATACAACAGCCGTGCACTTGACAAGCACGCTACAGCACTCAATTGTAGCGCCAGAAGGCTCCCAGGAACAGCGAACGGCAGCTAATACCAACAGGCCGCATTAAGATTGCAGGCAAAAAATACGCCGGTTGGCGCAGACGACGAATACGAATCCGCCAATATAAGTTATTCGCCGGTTTAAATATAAATGACACATATTAGCGTCGTGAGACGTGATGACGTGCCCGCCAGACCATTCGTGGCTTACTCTTTTGCTACGCCAAATTGCTGTCCTTTCCATCTCGTTTTTTGCGGAGTTGCTTATAATTTAGAATATCCTCCATCCCATACGGACTTGGAATTGCCGTGAGACATATCTTCATTCAATCCCCTTTTACATAACAGACGACGATATACGAGGCCTCGCCAGCCGTGCTGCTAGTGAAAGCATACAAACGAAAATGATGGCATTGGTCGGACTTAACCGGGCCTTGTATAACAGCTAGCTTCTATATCCAAATCAAACCTACTTGACCCAGTTTCATGTGGCCAAGAAGAACAT
>QVRM01001740.1:0-26854 GCA_003439945.1 Dermanyssus gallinae
ACGTCCAAAAGATTACTCTCAGGCATAGCAGATTTAATGCCCATCATTTTCGTATCAAGGTGATGGTGCTGCGTTACGTAGTTGTCAAGTCACTAAGCTTTTTCGACAGTCATAGTTGTTATGTTTTACGTGCAAGTTTTCACGTTCAGAACCGTAAAAATTTGCCAAGAGACGTTTCCGCCCCCGTCCTTCCACTAGGAAAATTTATTCTTGTTGATTTCTACCAAACTTAAAATTGTACCTAACTTTCTCATACGCCCTATGGAAATATGCATGCCTTCGCTTTCGATATGGCTATCGAAAAGCTTAGTTACTTGGCAACTACGTAACGCAGCACACATCACTTTAGTACGAATGTAGTGGGCATTAAATTTGCTTTGCCTGAGAGTAGTCTTTTGGACGTGCATTTTTGGTCGTAATGGAAAAAATTACGATGTGCACAAAAAGCGTTACGTAACATTTTGACTTTTTATGACTTTCCTTAATCTGGCTATTCGCTTTTTGCTACGCAAGCTAGTAATGTATGCTAGTACTGTGCAGAATTTCCCGCCAAACATGCCGGTATGGTCGGTTCCTTGTGCGTTGACTGGTTCTCCCGCAAACGTAGATTTTGCACAACTATGTAGAAGAAAAAGGCAGAATAACTGCTTTTATAAATTTCACCCTCACTCCTAAACAAAACGTTTTCCCGGCTTCCACCCATTGGCAAAATGATTTTCTCACCGAGTTTGACCATACCCTAGCGTTTTGGACACACAAATAGGAACACCCTGTATATTTATGTTCGTTTTGGATGAATTATACACTATAAGCTCTGGGCACCACCATTAGTTCATCGTGCCGTGTGCTCCATATGCCTACGTACGTTCGCCTCCGATTTCGATGGTATTTATAATGGCACACATCTGTGGTGGTGTGGGTGCCTTCTAATGAGGATACTACTCCGCGCCGTCATCAAACACGTATTCGAGCGTTTGTAAATCATTAGCGAGTGAGCAGCTCGTCGGCACTTGGGCGGCGTTGAGGCCAGCGGTGGGGCAAAGGAGGGGGACTGACTAGAGACTGGCAGGCTGGCCTGGCGAAATTGCCATGGTTACGACGATCGTAATGAGGTCAATGAGAGAGCGCGAATGAGAGTTTCGGCCCTGTGGTCGTGAATTCACTTTGAAGCCGTCGCCGAATGGCCGCCGCGAAACCGAAACTATCATTGATCATGGCTTTGTCGGTCCACTCACGTCATTGATTGGCTCGAGAGCAACCGACTTCTGGGTGGCCGCCCGCGCGCTTATTGAGCGATCTCTTCCATTGGTGAGCGACGGACGACACATCCTTTACTTAGAGGTAGTTGTCGGATGAATAGCTTCGCTTTGCCACCGGGTAGCACGTTAAATCATTTGATACTCTTTTTGCGTGGGGTGGCAACTGACGAACACCTCTCTGACGAGAGGGGTTTGCTTTGACGTTGATCGCTATCTACCACTTCGCTCTCTCTCTCTCTCTCTCTCACCATCACCCTATATATATATATTCTCTGTATGTATATACATCCACACACGGTATTCTCTATATGTATATACTGGTGCTACGGTACTACTATACAGTAACTGTATTCTTTATATGTATATACGTCCATATACGGCACGTGTTCGTCCATCTCGCTATCTAATGCCAAAATCTTATGTAGTATAAGTTTTTTACGAGTGTTGCTTACAGATAACACAAATCATGTTATCATTGTCGCAAGACAAGAAACAAGGAGGAAACCACGGCTTGTTTTCGCTCTCATCCTGACCACCTAAGCAGAACCTGCCAAAGCGGGCTGAAGCTATGACACGTGGGCACTCGGGGTCCAACGGGGTAACGTGGCCGCATGCTGCAAAAGCCACAATTCGTGTGTAGGCTTTGCCACCGGATAATTGGTCTTCTCTCATAATTCGGCCAGCAAAAACTTATTGTCGCGGTTGATGTTGTTGTTGCTGCTCATCGCCTTCTTTCGTCGTTGCTGTCAGCGTAGTTGCTAGTGTTCCCAGGTTTTCTTGTTGTTTTCGGGGGCCGGTGTTGCTTGTGTGTTGTGCGTTGTTGACGTTGTCCCCGCTGTCAGTGTTACTGATATTGACCTGTCTTGTTAGAAGGTGAACAATTGTATGTTTAAACTAGTGTTGAAAGTTGAGAATTGGGCTTTACTCATCATCACATATTCACTCTAAGAGAGCGTTTGCACAGCAACCCGTTATATCTGCGTTGCAGTAATAAGAAAAATACGATTAGTTACTAATAGTATTAACAATTTGTTATTCAATTTGTATGATTTTTGCCATTTTTTTGTATGAATCTACTATTAATTTATTTTATTGCCATTGGAAACATTACGGCTGACGGGAGGGACCCTTCTACAGACGCAGCTTTGCCGATCGATATGCGCTGCAACGAGTATTCGCTAGCGCGGGGGTCTCTGGTTGCAGCAATGACGCTTCGGCCCAGTTCCTTAATAAAGTTCATGGACTCCGGTGCAACCGAGTCAAAATGGCGTCTGTATGGCGTTCGGCTGAACTATGAATTTCGACGCTATTTCTTGATATTTCGTTCATGTTCGGTTCTCGGCGAGTCGGGCACTTGCAGCCACTTCGCGGCTCGTATTATAAACGTAGCTCTTGGCCAGTGTACATGACACCGCAGTAACATCCCAAACAAGGAGACGACCACGTGCCCACGGGGTGAGAGTTTTCCGTCTGGCCTTAGCTGGCTATTTCGACTAAGACTGACAGGTTCTTTCACTGCCGGAATATGGGCCGAGTGAAGTGCGCAAAAGATCACATCGTTGATGGCTAACCGACGTAAGTGGCGCCCATGGGTGGGGTGCGCAAACTACCTTACCCAAAGTGCAAGCCCGAAATTAATGCAGAGTGTGTTCTTGTCCAGCACCGTTCCCAGCTGGGGTCAAGGGTATGGCTTGAAGCCACTTGCCACATATTAAAGCACGCTTTCAAACGGGACTTCTATAAGCTGACGGAAACCTGATTAGGTCGGACCAGGCCGCGTTAGAATCGAGATACCACGATCCGATCTAGAGAGTCTTGTGTTATGTGCTCTGGTACATAATCCCGCTAGTCGCAAAAATTAATGAGAGCAGCCTGCAATGAATCGGCAGTCAAACTATCCGTCTAGGGCGCCCCTATAGCGATGAAGAGCTGCTTTACTTTGGACAACCAGTCCGGGTAGCAGGGTAGGGCAATGTCGACCGATCGGCGTACCTCCTAAGCCACCAGCATCAAGAGAAGCGCAGCTTAGGTCTAAGACAGATATTTAAATCAACTTTTAGCAGGGATTGTAGGGTACCCCGGAGTAGTTCATAAAAACGCTCTAGTGGGCTGCACGTTCTCAAAGCTGGCGATCATAGGAGTTAATACATTATGCGGGACGTGGATAGGCTGTGTCTCAGTAGGTGCAATGCTAGGTGCGTGTCTAGAGTCGGCGGCACCATTGGTTGGCGTCCGGCCAGTTTCTTTCTGAGCGCACCCTCTACCGCCGTTTCCGTGAGTGACGCATCTAGTAGTTCTGAAATGTTCTATTTTAACTATTGTGTTTGAAGCAATTTAAGGTCACACAATGTATCTGCTGGTGGGTATTACGCAACGAAAGGAATAAGCAAGAATATAACTATGACCACAAAAGGGCATGCATAGGAGAACATCATCGCTAATTGTTTTTAGCCAAACTTGACTGGAACAGGAACCTTTGGCTAGTAGTCTTGACATGGTATGGCATCACGCCGCGAACAGAGTGCAAATGGGAGCAGAGGCAAGATTGAGAGAAAAGTAGGGAAAGAGTGTGTGGGGCAGGGAAAGCGACAGAGAAAGAGGACAGAAAACAGAGAGAGCGAGAGACGTGTATCCGAGCTGTTCTGTGTGGCTATGTTGGAGCCACCAACTCAGCGTACTTCATCAAGGGTGCAGTAGTTATTGCGCTTGGTGCCCCAACAAGTGGTCGTCAAGCCCCACCATACGCCGAGATATTCAAAGTTGGTTTCTGCCTGCGCCTTTGTTCTGCTATGCATTCGTTCTGCATGGGTTTCCCTGTATGCTGTGAATGGGCGCGCTTGCCCGCCAGCTTGTCGATCTGTCCGTCGGTGCGTACGTACGTTAAAGTTGAAAAGTCGTCGACGACGACGACGACAACGAACGAACCTGTCGCCTCTGATGCTGAGAAGGCAGACGAAAAGGCAAATGGGGAAATGGGTTGCACACCATCGTTCTTCTCATCAAAATCACTACAGTCGACTTCTCTACGTCGTCGACCGCCAGATGGAAGGCACATCAAGAATCAGCTAATTCTGACTGACAGCCAACTCCGCATGCTCGGCCACCGCCGCTGATGCTGCTGCTGCCCCTGCCGTTACAGCTGCGCAGTCCCCGCCGTATCGTTCGTTCGTTCGCTCTCACTAATTTGTAGAACAGACGTTCTCGAATCGCAGACGCTGTTAAATCTGGTCTCTGCCTTGGCGAGTATTTGCCCCACTACACAAATGCCGTCGTTATTCCAATGCCTCGTTGAGTGTGGACGCCAGGGTAGTGTGAAGGAAGCGTGGATTCCCGGCACGAGACAGGGAAAGCGGCAAATAGGGAAGGGAGAAAGGGGTAAGAGTTGTTGTAGTAGCAGTAGTCGCAATAGTAGTGGTATCTAGTCGTAGTAGTCGTGTAGTAGTCGTAATAGTAGTAGTTGTTGTTGTTGTGATAGTGATGATGATGATGATGCTGGTGGTGGTCATGGGCAGGTGGAGAATAGATGCTTGATCGAGTGGAGGAGGAGGTCGATTTCGCTGGTCTGTCGTCACGCCAGAGTCCCGCCTCTAGCAGGATCGTGATGACGATGACGACGACGCCGCTGCAGCAGCCAGCATCAGCAACGACCGAGTGCGTCTCGTATAGTTGTAGTTCAAGTGTGTGAAGCAAGCATACAAGTCCTTCAGTGGGTTTGCGATCTCAAGCTCAAGTAGTACACGTGCTCGTCGTCGTCGTAGCGTTAGAAGTAGTTAGTAGTTTGTAGTAATAGTAGTTAGGAGTAGTTTACTACGTAATAGTAGTTAGATAGGAGGAGTAGTTTTACTACGTAATAGGTAGTAGTAGTCGTAGATTTGTAGTAATAGTTAGTAGTAGGAGTAGTTTTACTACGTAATAGTAGTAGATGTAGTAGCAGTAGAGGTGTGGTTGGCGTGCGTTGTCTCTCTCCTGTCTCTCGGCGCTTTGCCCCCCGTTTCTTCGTTGCCTAGTGAAAATTTGCCTTGCTGCTTTCAAGAGCAGCATAGACATGCCGCCCGGAAGTGACGTTGTCACTCTTCATAGCCAATACTATTCACCTATCGATCGATCGAGACTATGACAATGATAGGATGGATGGTGATAATGATGATCATGAGCCATGATACGCGCATGATGAGCTGCTGGCTCTGCGAACGATGACCGTACAAAGATGTGTGTGTGGTAGTGTGTTGGGGTAGGTGTTTGCGGCGTACGTGCGGCCGTGCTGGGCTTGGCTGTCTGAACTCTGTCTCTCTATTTCTCTCTACCTCTAAGAAATCGAGAGTTAGAATGAGATCGAGAGAGAGAGAGATAGAGAGAGAAGAGAGAGACGTAAAGCTTGCGTATCCAGCTGACGCTGATGAGTGCACCTCTTCGGAACGCGAGCTTGTCATTCAGACCGAGCTCAGATGTCAGCTGCATCTGGCGAGTCTGAGTGGGGGAGAAGTGGTGGTGGTGGCGGCGGTGGTGCTAGTGGTATTGCCGCAGGTCGCAGGTCCGAGGAGTCGTTTCGAATGCGAGGCCAGAAGTTGTGGTTGTTGGCTGGTGGTAGGTTTCGCGTTTGTGTTAGTCATATTCCTAGTCGTAGACGGTATGGAGTACTTCCATAGTAATCACCGAGCAGTTGTTGTTGTTGTTGTTATACTAGTAGTCGTAGTAGTAAAAGTAGTAGTAGTAATAGTAGTAGTACTGGTGGCGGTATAGAGGCATACGTCCGGCGGCTAGCACGGCGCGTTGATTGCAAGGCGGACCGATTGGTAAGCACTTGCCGACCTGAGTCCAATACGTGTAAGCCTTTCGACAGCAGCAGCAGCAGCAGTTCGAGCCGCCCAGCAGCGCCGCAGTTCTGTTCGTTTCGAGATGCCAACGCCAAACGCGGCACGTCGGTAGCGCAAGCTGTCCGCTTCGCTACGGACATCATGACAAGCAAGAGGGCGCAAACGATAGTTCAGGGGTCGACTCGTGAGTCAAAGCGTACTCACAAACTGGTAGTCGGGGTAGTCGGTTGAAGCAAAATCAATAAAGCTCCTTCACTCCTCAACCCGACCATGGCCATCGCTCATAGCCCCTCAGCAGATCAAGCAATATATCAACATCCATTGCCAATGTTATTAGTAATATAATAATCTACGCGCCTGAGTTTGCTGTTTGCCCTAGCTCGGACCGAATGTGCTGTCTACCAGATGCCCAAACCGATTAGACTTAGATACAGCCAAAGATTCATATCGTCGTACTCAGTGAAGTGTAGCATAGAGAACCAGAAATGTAGAAGTACGTGGCTTAAAATTGCGGCACGGCCCCGCCAGGATTGTCTTGTAGCAATTCAACTACTCCAACTACTACCAGGTTGTCCGAGGATTGAGTCTCCCTCATTTTAAGCCATTGTGTAGTTACAATATCATTTTTAAGACAAACGAGTCCAAACGGAATTTGGGAAGACAAAGCCGAATGTCCGCTAAGGTTACTCGCTCCACTGCTGAAATAGGTAAAGTCGTGGCGATGGGAGAGGACTACTAGAAGCACGGACCTATAAGCATTCCGTCCACGCACCTCTAGAACATGCGACATACGAAGACGTTTTATTTCAGTGTATTCGCTCATCGGTGTAAGCCGTCCCCATATATATATATATATATATATATATATATATGAAATGTGTTCGTTAAGTGTTAAAATGCTTGTATAATAGTACAAATAGAACTTCTCTTTGTAAGTACGATTGGGTGCAAAGTTTTAGAATAAGCAGCCTTAAACGTATACGATTCTAAGTAATTGCTTTGTGTCAGCGCATATTATTACAGTTACCAGTAGTATTTGCCTTGTATATTCACATCCATGAGAGTTGTAGTAGTTGTTGTGGTGATGATAATGATGACGGTGATGCTGGTGACAGTGGTAGCGGTGGTAGTATTGTATGTTGTATGTATTGCTCACACAACGAAATGACAGTCCCCCTATACGACGTTAAGTAAAATTTACAGTGCATACGTTCTCGGGAGACAATTGTCGCTCCACTTGTGCAACGAAATAACTCTAAAACTCTATTAATAAAATAAATGAGCTACTTTAGCCGCTGAAAACTATAGTTGGTTAAAGAATATTGCATATTTGTAATTAACTTTAAGCGATAAGCGAATACTCCAAAATAGCAAACCGTCTGAGTCGGCTAAGTAGGTGTAGGCTGAATGTCACTGATAATTCACTAGTCAACCAGTAAGTGTTAAATAATAAAGTATTGACTGTTTCCTAAATGCTTGTGAGAGCAATCTATCTTGAAATTTTTGACCATACGATACAATTCCATATCGTGCTAAGTATTGCAGTACAATAGGACTGCTTTTGTTCAGACATCTTTGCTGAGCCAAATATCCAGATATCCATCCAGTCGGCTGCAGCTTGTTGTCTCAGAAGAAAGTTAATGGCCTGTAACGGCCAATAGTAAGTTTTTGTTGTTGTTGTTGTTGATGGCCCAATAGTATATGTATTTACACGTGTGTCTGCGTACGCGTGTGATCTGGGTACTCTTGGCACACTCAGAATTAATGCCATGAATCCGTGGCGATCCGCTGAACGAGGGAGGGTTTTGAACGCTCCAAAGATCGCTCGATTTGCTTGTCCGTCACCCGGCGAACCACCAACCTAGTCTGGCCTTCCACTAGAACGCTGGGACCGCCGTGCGGCCGATAGGACATGAAATAAGCTACAAGCCAAAGCTTTCTCTCGTCCTACCTAGAGAAGCGACGACGTCGATGTACGTCCAACCAAGAATTGCCGTCAGCCTGATCCTAATACTCAATTAATTATCTGTCTGCAGGCCAGACCGTTGCGCGGTGTCAGCCGGAGCCCACTAAAGAGGAGGAAGAGGAGGATAAATGTGTGACAAGATTCGGTAAAAGAAGAAAGGTAGTTGTAATCCCCTGCCCGTCCGCGCTCTCCCCCCCCCTCCTTTCTCTCTGGTTTATCCCCAACGTAAGATCAACGCTCACTAAGACGGTGACGTTGGTGGTGCCGATATTCGATGTAAATGAGATGGCGTTTTTGCTTTTTAAAACTATTTGCAAACAACTTCAATCTTCGCGGTCCAATACATATATTGCCAAGAATCGACATTGCTGAGTCGTTCGTGCTTCGATGAAAGTTGTTTCAGCTTCAGCGGCTGGCTTCCCCATGACGAGTAGCCGTTCTAAAGTGCACTTTCGGCTAGCTCACCTAGCTCACCTCGGCGGTAACTGTCGATAGTCCGTACACGAACCAGATTGTCAAATAAACTAGACCTTATTGCGATTTACTGCTCGCTCTGTCGACTACACAAATATATAGATACAGATATTGCCGTTCTGTTTGATACGCTTCTATTTTCTAGATACGCTCGGTAAACGCTCACCATATCTCTTGTATCTACTTTTGGCAGAGTGAAACGCTAAAGTTCTAATTCGGAAATATCACTGTGGTTTGAAAAACCTGTACGCCTGAAACATGAACAACAGAGCACAACGAGTTCAGCAATCGATTGTCTTACTGCATCACTCGATCGAGTGCCGAAATGCACAATCTAAAGAGAATCGCGATAGAGATCACTTTTAGTTTCCTGTTTCTCTAGACCGCTCGTGACACTCAAACTACCCACCACGACCCGGGGTAGGTTGTGGTAGTTTTTTGGTGCGACTCCGCAAGTAAGTAAAGCTGCTCTATCTACTACTTACCTGCGCCTCGCGTATCTCTGCCGCGATCCATACGGTACTTGCGGCTCAGTTCGAACTCGGCGTCATACAACGCAGCTTCTTCACAGCGACAAACACGCGGGCGTCACCATCGTCCCTATAGGCCTCGGGGGGAGTCTATGAGTACACGACAACAAACTAAATTGATGACTAGACTGGTGATGGCCGCCGGAACACAACAACTGTCTGGCGACTTGTTTCGCTGGCAGCCCACCAGAACAACGTACACGGTTCTGCTTGTCCAATGCCTTCACTGTGTCTGTGTTCTATGTTTCTCTACTGCCACTAGATAGACGTATCATGACTACAACTGCATAAAGCTAACGCATGCTTACTAGCTTCGTCAGCAGCAATTCAAGCGACGTGGCCCTTCTAGTTTGTTGGACGAGTTCCGAGCAGCAGCAGCAGCAGCTGCCGCCGCCAATGTTTCGGTGAATATGCCGAGGATATGCCTTCTCCTCGTCCGTGATCATCGTCCAACCGACGCAGTCGCCGTTAACTACTGCCTACGTAACAACTAGGGGCTAAATGCTACAATGCTGCGTCGTAGGCAGATCGTAAGGCAGATGCCGGCTATAAACAAAGGTTTCGCTAGAACACCGATGAATGAATCACAGACGCAACAAATATTAGCCGGCACGGCATCGCC
Source organism: Dermanyssus gallinae (assembly GCA_003439945.1). Taxonomy (NCBI): domain Eukaryota; kingdom Metazoa; phylum Arthropoda; class Arachnida; order Mesostigmata; family Dermanyssidae; genus Dermanyssus; species Dermanyssus gallinae. Next base: position 9,666 of record QVRM01001740.1, read on the forward strand.
ATCGTTATTAGTCTTGTTGTCTTGTTAACGAACCGGCACAAGTAATGTGATCACGTCTACCTCTCTCCGTTTCCCTCTCTCTCCTCTCCTCTCCTATCTCGCTCTCTCTCTCTCTCTCTCTCTCTCTCTCTCTCTCGGTGCATCGGCCTCTGCTTGTATCGACTGGCTTATGTATCGCACATTTATCCATAGGAGAATAGGAGATTAAACTGCTGTCGCTTGTCTGACTAGCAACAACGCCTGCAAAATGATAAGAACTAACTCTACTAGAAAGTGTAATTTTTCAACTTCGTAAATTTCAGCGGTTGGTTCAGCGCGTCAGATACTAGTTGTCCAGGCTAGCGAATGCTCGGCTTTATAAGCAGTAGTAAAACCTCCAGTAGTAGAAAACCTGATGCAAAGCTCGATCGCTAACGCTTGGATGGTTGCCGCAACACGCCTCTGCTGCTTGTCTGTTCACAAAGTTTTATTAACGTTGCATTAGCATTTGTTTGCAAAAATGCGAATGTGCTTGGGTTTCGTCGAAAACGCAGCTAGTTTATTGAATATTCTTTTCGATAACTAGGGTTCGTCGCAAACCCTAGGTCAAACTTTCAGATTTTCTATAGAAGTACTCTACATTGTCAGCTACTTTCGACCGAGGCTCTTTCTTGACAGGTTGATTTTTGCCATGGTTAATCAGAACGGGTCCTTCGTCTCACTAATCGACGTTAAAAACAAGGCAATTTTGTTAACAGACATACGATAATGTTATGTCTACTAAAAACAAACATGTTATATATATATATATATATATATATATATATGCAGCTTGTGTAAATAACTGTATTTCATTTGAGGAGCTGCGCTCCAAGGCTTTGTATCGAATGATGACCATAATATGCGCTGACTTCAGTAGTTGTTTTTCGCTGCCGCTACTTGCGGTTTCATTACGCGGTATGCTATCGATAGTAGTTGTCTAGAACAAATCGTGCCAGATGATGCGAACCAACCTGGTTGTTACGGAAAACCTAGATCCGAGGATCGTCTGCAGGAGGAGCTTTAAATTGATTATGGCTTTTCCCTACAGACACTCACGCCTTGTCAGCCGCTTGATAAGATGATGCAGGATGCAACTCTAGACGTTGCTGCATCTCAAATCTAGACTTAGCCAGCACCGGCTCCTCGAAGGGCTTTTCGTCTGGCTTTTCTACTGTTGCTGTTGTTGTTAATGTTGTTGTTGTTGTTGCTGTTGTTGTTGCGTTTGTTGCTACAGTACTGTTGCTCATATCGTTGCTGTCGACACTGTTTCAGCAGTTTGAGATTCCTTTCAGTCTGTGTTCGCCTTAAGACAGGGTAACGCGGGTACAGGTAGCTGCCGAAACAGATGTGTCTGCCAACTTTAAAACGGCGGCAAAACGCAGACAAAATACGTGCAACAAATGCACGTCTAGCTGCACCAGCGGTCACTTATTTAGAAAAACTGTACTGTACAGCGATCGTGTAATATATATCGTTCTATATGTATACAGCTATGCGTATATATGTATATATATATATATATATATATATATATATATATATACATATATATGTATAAATAAATTGCAGACCCATCTGTACTCGTTTATTTATTACGCACTTAGACTCGCCAAATCTAGCAGGTGCACGTTTGTTTGTCCCCGTTGCTTGTCGATGCTAATCAGCGGAATGCTCTTCAAACAGTTAGTTGGTGGAAGTACCGCGTACTGCTTGCTGTAAGTCCTGCTCGCGTTTGCAAGTTCTACACAAAAACAGTCTGAAGGTTTTAGGTAGGACTGGCAGGCATTTGTCTTTGTGTGTATCTCTGCAAAGGCGCAAGCGCCGGTGTACCCGCCGTGCAGAAACCAGTCAGCCTGTAACGCATCCTAGGCATGGTCCTGTTGTTCCATTATCCCTTTGTGCCGTCTTCCAGCGACTCCCACTGTGAGAGCAAAAACTCTCTTCTCAAGCTGCTTCTGCTGCTGCTGTTGCAGCCACAGCCGTTCCATGATCACAGAACAGCTGTGCCGATGCCATATTTTCTTTTCGGTCCTGCGACCCTTGCTGGTGGAGGGCCAGCCCCACCTGATGGAAAAGAGAGGCAGGTGGTGGGCGTCGTGCAGGTGGGGCTGGGTAGTGTATTGTCTCTCTTGCTCTGGTCGCCGGGCCTGTGGTGCGGCCTTGAAGAAGGCGACGTGTACCGAACGAGAAAGACACAAACACGCCTCGACTTAAACCTCAGAGCATAGCTGGAACAGAAAAACGCGCCTACCACTGGACGCGCCTACCTACGCGTTTCATTCAGGCGAATAATGATTTCGTTCATGGCATGTGTGATCGGCGCCAACCTATTTAGATAGGACTGAGGAAGCTGCGTGTAGTAGCAGTAATAGTTAATGTTGTTGTTACTTGTGAAGTAACAGAAGTGCGCATCTCAAGCTGAAGCTACGTGTCGGGCGGTTGTTATTATGTCTTCCCTGTACGTCACAATGCTTTTCGTCCATAAGGTCAGAAGAAGCGATTGAAGAACAAAGCTAGCTAACATACACCGCCGTATGTGTCACATGCGAGATAGATCAGGTTATTGGACTAAACACTAATCTTAATGATTGGGCCGCAAAACAGCCTCTGTCGTTTGGACACCGCGTCGGCAAGTCAATAATGCCTAGCTTTTAACAAGCTGTTTACAGTTGAAACGTGCCAATATAACAGCTTACGTATCACTCGTAAGTGTAAAATAATCTGGGTGGTCATGCGCGGTGAAACCAGATGCTGAGCGTACTTGAATACGATTTAACACGACTACAGACAAAAAGGTCGCCTGGTATACCATAAGATCTAGCTAGGTTAAGTGTAATCGGTTGGTACAAGCTCAGTGGGAAATTTAAAGCTTACGAGGAAATCGTGTTACGGTTACAATACAAATAAACCACACCGCAATAAATTAAGCATCGCAAAAAAAGCTGCTCTTCTGGTTTGCTGTACCCTGTTGGGAATTCGTGAAGTACTCCACCATAATTGTGTTTGGCTTTGACTCTTAGGCATACATTGTCAAAGTGAGTTAGACACATCGCGTTTTGCGTACTGAGGTCATTGTTTATTAAAACTTATCTTTAAGATCTTCTCAAGGTCTTAAAGAGCCAGCTGAATACTACAGAGAAACAGACCCGTTTTTACACCGGCTAAGCGGCAGCTAATTCTATGACACGATTGCAACGCTATTTCGTCTCTATGCAAGTAGGTTGTTCTACACGAGCGTAGGCGAGCGAGTAAACAGTTTTTTTAGATTTCATTTGCGAAGTGCTTTAGTAGGTCTCACTAAAGCAGTTCGTCTACCATATCATGAAGTCCAATGTGTAGTAGCGAATCGCACATATTGCCTGCGCGTGTTGCTTTGGTAGTATATTGTTGGAGCATACATACTAGGTGCAGAATTCCATCAGTTATTATAACTTTGTGTTAAAAAGACAATTTTAGCTTTTCGGTTGTCACGCTGTGCCAGCAGGGGAAAAACAAGCTATTATAAGCCGGGCTGTGCATGCCTTTTTAATAGCACCACACGCCACAAGCCCGGAGTTAGAAAGCGGCGCGTCAACTTTGTGCCATGCTAGAGCACATAGGGCGTGGATTAGGACTCCACCGCCCCGTGAAACAGGATTTTTTTCTATATATGAAATATACTCCCTGTATATATTTACGCTGATTTTTGCTGATCAAACCTATTCAGTAAGCCGTAGCATGTTCGTTTCTAGAGCGCCAGCCTTGACCATCGATCGGGCATTGAGGTGGGTACACCTCAACTGGGGCTTTTGTACTTTGTTCACGAGACTAGCGCGGTGTGGATCTCTAAGTGGAATATGAAGCTGGGTTAAAGGCGTTCCACAGATACACAATAAATATGGCCATCTACTTTGAGATGATTGTAGGTTTCCCAGATTTGTAAGACAGACACTAATGGCGCACATTTCTCACATGCACCAAAAAAAATCTATATATATATATGATCAGGATCTCCCAAAAAGATTTGAACATCGATAAAGGGATCGATTGAACATCGACCCTTTCGGTACAAAATAATGGCAATGCGGGGTGGCAAAGTAATCGAGATTGAGTGCACGCAAAAATGACCTACTCCATTAGATAAATCCACTCTAGGTTATTTATGCATGCACTCAATCTCGACATGCCCGCGAATACATCTTAATTACACCACAATCACGGCTCGCATTGCCATATATTTAATAAAAAATAATTGTCATAACTGTGTTATTTTTAAGGGCTGTGAATGATCGTATGGTTATCATTTTGAGGTATTGGGCGTGAAGGCTAACGTACAACTTCATTTTTAGCGAACTCTCTTCTAAACGGGCATGTCACATCTTTTGGTCGGCGTTACATTTTCCTCAGAGAAAGCACCCTTTTCTCACGAACACGACGATGTGTTTAGTTTCAGTATAGGACTCTGCTTAGAACGCCCAAACCTAGAGGATATGTAATGTTTCCCTGTATTTGATTCGGTGTATACGTTCATAAGAGAAAATTGCTACCTCTTATATATATATATATATATATATATCAATCCGCAATTGGGATGTAATCACCGGCATTTCTGTCGTTGATCGGGCTTCCGGCAATGGCCCAATAGAGACAGGACTCTCTGACCTTTACTGGTTCATAGCCGGATAAATACTGACGCCGCCTGAACTCGTTAGCTGTAGTTCTTGTGATCTCCTGCATGCGTTTCCTCCTCAAACGTTTTACATACTTTTGCAATGTATTCTTTTTGCTACAATGGCTTTCCTATATATATATATATATATATATATATGTATAAGTACGACTTATTTTAGAAGACACATTTTGCGCAATTCTCTTTCCTATATTTCTAGTTTTGTTTCAATTCTGCAGCGCATCTTTTTTTAAGAGCTAGCTTAAACTATGAACTCGGCATTTACTTCAACGATTTTTCGGAAGCCACATTTGAAATAGCAATTATTTGTGATTCTATGCATCACGTACTAGTGAGTCGGGAACTGTTGGAAAGAGTCATTTTTTTCCACGAACGTCAGGATTTTCTAGACTTAAATTTTTTTTAAGGAGGTTGTTCTAAATTTTAGTCAATTACCCATCCCCTAAGGGCTTGGAATTGCCATGACGCATATCTTTAATTCACCGAGGGCTGCACATGTTGAGATGACTAGTGCTCCCCAATAGTCCTTGTGACAGCATGGTCGCTGAATCTCAACGGTATAGTTTATCATCTATCCTTAATGAACATAGCTCAAGAAAATTCGATTAACAATAGGAATTAAACCGGCGACATTCTAATAGATAACAACCATGACTAGCAGACTAACCCCCTAGACTACGCCGCCAACAGCTACGTTTGAGATGCGATTGGGACGCCACAGTCGATTTAAAGTATTCTCAACCAATCACGATCGGGCTCTTCCTTCTTATGTGTGTGTGTGTGACGCCCGCTACTGCATTTTAGACACGTTTTTCAGATAACCAGATATAATAGGTTTATTTTTTTACTTGTGTCTACATAGGACTTTTTTTTACTTGTGCCTGCATAGGACTTGTTTCTACTTGTACTTACGTAAAACTTCGTTCTATGTTGTTTCTGGTTTCAGTAGGTATTACCCCCCTTTTGACTTTTTTGACGAACTTCCAGGGGCTTTATTCCGAATGATGCTTACTTATGTGGGCTAATTTTAACAACCGCAATTCCTTATGGCAACGTCAAATGACCGACCATAGAACCAAAGGGAGCCACAGAAATGTTTCATCTTGTTTTTTTCTAATGCGTTACATATACACCCTTGACTTGTTCGAACACAAGAAAGAGATGCTCGCTCAGACGGGATCGAACCTGCGATCGACCACAGCAGAAGCCCGGTAAGCCTTTTGCACTGCTTACCCAGGCCACGCCGCCGCCGCCACAGCCTAATTAAGGTGATTACACGCTTATTGATCCATGGACAACACCCGGCAACGCACCCCTCCTCAGTAGGGTCATGAGGAAAGCGGCGCCCGGTAGCGGCTGGACCTTGCGAAGCTTATTATTCAATTAGCAACTCTGTTAGCGCACCATTACAATGAGAGTGCCTACTACAGACAACACATTTACGCGGTAAACATCAAGGTAATCAAGGTATATCAATAGGCAGCGTGCACGACTCCAATCCAATCTTAATACAAACGTATACTATTGTTCCTATAATATTGTAATAAAGATTTACGATGCATAAGTAAGAACTACAGTTAGATTTGTAGATGGGCCATACGTATATAATACACAATCTTCTTTATTAAAAACAGGGGGTTTTAAGATATCAAACACTCTTCATCTCAATAGCAGTAATAGTGAGCAGCGAGGTTAAAGCTATACGATAGCATTATTAACGACGTTAACATTGGCTGCTTGGCTAATAATACATTCGGTCAAAATAACATAATCTACCTGCAATATACTACGCTGCATAAGAACATAAATATAACTTAAGAGATTCACGTGCAGAGACAAGCGATTTTTTTTAGACAAAGTATGTTTACTGAAAAAGCTGAAGGCTTCAGTTTCATTTAATCTCTAGAGAAAATATCGCAATGATTCTTTAAAAAACGATTTATTCAGTGTAATATTGTATATACCACTCCTTAATGCAGCTATTTGTTACGCTTGCTACATTCCCAACGGAAAGAAAGGATCTGGGTTTTGTAGTCGTTGTGTTTGATCGGTTATAACTGATTGTTAAATAATTGCTAATCGTTAAACCGTTATGTGTGCTATGTCTCTAACATCTTCAGCGTTGATTTTAGATCAGTAAGCATTCTACTACATACCACGAGGTCATCGGCATAGAGAGCTATGTGAGCAAAGTCCGATCATGAATAAGCCTCAGTATATCACTGTGTTAGACTGAGAATAGAAGCGGGCTAAAATTACGGCTAGAAAGAGCCGGAGGTTTGCAAGAAGATTTGAAAACAAACTAAATAACGACAACACACATTAGCTGTTGTAATTTTAGACATAATAAAATTCATTTTGTTAAGTCTTATGATGTTGATAACATTAATCATTGCTACTATATAGAGAACATATATACGCACAGGCAGAGCGTGATTTTTATACTTAAGTACCAGAATCGTGTTAATAGGTAGGAACCAAGAACATGCTTCGTGTGTAGTTCTTGTCAAAAAAAAGTCCATTTTACTTTTGAATTTACTCTTTCTGAATTGGGATTGGAACCTAATAAAATTAGTGACCTATATATTTTGCTTTTTTAGGTTACAGTTAAAGCTAGTTCAGCGCATCAAACTAGACAAGCACATGTGCATTGTGCTTATCATAGAGCAAATTGATGAAGGCAAGCTTGTCCAAGGATTGTTGCTCTTTTCTTCTAAATTTCCAATAGGCGGGTTCTCTACTTATTTTTGCCCACTCATTTGCGTGTTACGGTGTACTATTATGGGGTACACATTTATGTAATGACTAATGTATTAAACAATTTCTACCTATATTGAATAATTGAGGTGCCTCTTTATAATAATAATATAATAGAGTAGCTGACTGAGCAAACAAACAAGCTTTTTAAGACTGTGTCGAATCAAACATAAAAAAGCGAACACTCTTTACATATTTTCGGGTTAGCTATATACGTATATATGAGAGTGTGTCGTGCACAATCGTCTACACTGTTCTAGAGCTAGCCCTCACCATGATTGCCAACATTTGTTTTGTGACACGCCGATAATTGGACGTATAAGGGCAAAACCGTACACGGACATTAGCCTTACGGAAAAATGAAGTCATGGTCATCGTACATATTATCAGTAAAACGCACTTAAAAAAAATTCGCACCAGATCGTTCACTTTGTCGATAAGCTTGGCCGTAATTACGGTGTATTCCTAGTCATCATTCAAACACTCTCGGCTTTCACCATGAATATCAGCCGGTTGAACACCTTCTACAGTCAGATTTTTTTTGGAGGAGGCTTAGGTGTTAAAATGCACTTACGTACGACTAAGTAAAAGCATAACAGAAGCTGGTAAGCATCCTAACATGCTCATGCTTAGACGCTCAGTCACCTAACGGCAAGTGTCGCAGGGAGCCTTGGCGCCTGACAAGAGTCGAGCCAAAGAATTAAGGCAATGCCCATTGAAACTCTACATATATATGCAGTGCCTACAAATATGTACCTTCCTTAAGACGATTCTCCAACCTGCGGAATTATTTATGCAGAAGACTACCTACACACAGGCGGCGGGGAAATCTCGGATGTTTTAAATCGTCAAGTTCTGCTTGTCGAGTCGCGCGTTGGCAACAACTCTCAAACGCGTTTTACCATTTTGCTTTCTCCTGCCTCTTTTTTTGCCTTGTTGATACGTTAAATAGGCTTTGCAGCGGCGCCCCACACATCGTATAGTCTAGAGGGTACACCTTGTCGTAGTACAAGCACTGCGTCGAGTCAAGCTTCCCATCCGGCTTAAATAGCCCTGAAAATTGCCGTGATTCATGGCGACCTGGGTCAGGTGGTGTGTGAGACGACCCCCCGGGACGACTCATCCACTGGCGGATGTTCGGAATGAGGTTCCTCACGAGCGTTGCTGCTCGTGAGGAACCTCATTCCGAACATCCGCCGTGATTGCTCGTCCGGGATGCTATCCCACTTGTTCTGCCACCGTTCGAGTATTACCTTGCGTTGCTCATCTAAGTTTCATCTGGGTTAATCCACTGATGCCGACGTTCAGCTGCTTTTAGATCCCAGGGCACTCGTCGAGCCCGGTGGCGTGGTGGCATGCGTCTGCGCCTCGCGACCGGAGGAGACACATAGGTGCGCGGGTTCGAGCCCCACCGTTGCACATTTGTCTTTATGGGGATCCGTCTATGAAGCAATGCGAAAAGCAGTCCCATGGACGCTAAATCTTGGCTGAGAGTCAGCCCCAAAAGGATTTTTTCTTTTAGGTGCGAGTGTTAGGCCGGCACTTCTCATCCATTTATTGGCATCAGCCAGCAAAGTCAGAAATCTGATAACACCTTGCTGTTCTTCAGTCATCGAATTTTGCAATAGGGGCTCCATGATATTCTCACACGCGCTGCGGTAGGACGGGACATACAACTGCGTGCTTTTCTCCTCGGTCATGCGCACAACCACGCCGGGCACTCCATTGGGTCCCATGTCTCACTACGTTATCTCAAAAAGGCACATTCGAATTTCAACAGATTTTAGTAGCTGCAACGCTACGTACCCTTTCATTTGATATATATATATATATATATATATATTTTCAATTTCAATTCAATTTCAAACGTGGTTTATTCACGGAACTGCATTTTACAACGCTTAAGTTCTCGGTAAATAAAAATGGTTGAAAAAGATGAATCAAACAACAAAGCAGATAATTACTCTCGACAAAATCCAAGAAGTGCTTTGTATAAGCACTTTACACACAGTGGTATTACAGTAGTCAATGATTTAAACAAGAACTTCAAAGCAGCAATTGGTGCGTTTGTTAGAACGCCGAACACCACATGAGGCAACAAACTTGCAAATATAACACACAAACAAAGTAGTCCACTAGTACAGCATCAACACAACTTACAACAACTATGTCTAACAACATGTGGATAAATACAATCAAAAACTGAGTGTGTCCTCGTATACGAAGCACAACATTTGTAATACCAACTATACCTAGATCACACGCCTGGTTCCGACTGTGAAATTAACAGCCACTGCTTAATAATGCGATCTCCATAGGCACAATACCACGCGAAATTTTGTAGGCTAACGTTGAAACCCGCAGCGAGTAAATGCTTTCTACCGTGAGTAGGATAAAACGAATGAGCAAGTCACGGACCTAATCCCTTCGCCTTCTAGCAAAATGGCTCTAATTGCATCATTCTGTATCACTTTTGCTCTTCGGAGAATTCCGTCGTAGCCACCTCCCCGGAGAAGGATTCCATAACATAGAACTGGTAAAAACACGGCATTGTACACCAGAAGTAAGCCCTCTGTGGGCACCCTAATCAATTTCATTTTACACAGCGTAGATATTACAGCATAGCACTTTGGTGCAATGTAATCCAGATGGGGATGCCACCTCATGTTTTCCTGGAGAACGAGCCCCAGGCACCTAGCGGTCTGCGAGAGCTTAATGTTCCGTGTCTTAAAGTCGGTTGTCAGATAATTCTAGAAGCATCGGTGATGCACGAAAAACTATGAAATTGGTTTTGTTAGCATTGACGACTAGTCCAAAAATGTTAAAAATGTTAATTATATTATCAACATTTAAAAGCGACTGCTGCAAGTCCATATCAAAGTTCCGATGATTCACTTTGAACGGTAGCGTAGTGTCATCAGCAAAAGCTATAGCTGAGCCAAGGTTTAGCCTCTGAATCCTTAATAGAATAAAATTCAGTAGAATAGGAAACATAAAAGGTCCGAGAACCGAGCCTTGAGGGGTACCGATATCGACCTGCTGCCATGAGGACTCTATTTGACCAGCTCGTACCACCTGTCTCCGTCCTGAGAGATAGGACCTAAACCAGGCAACCGCCGGCGCAGAGCAACCCAGCTGAGCGAGCATTTGGAATAGAAGGGAATGATCAAGGCAATTGAAAGCCGCTGACACGTCGAGAAAGACTGCGAGACAAAACTTATGTAGCTCAACCGAGTCGGACACTCGCTGCCATAAGTGGGCCAACGCGAGGTCAGTGCACCTATCCCTGCGAAAGCCGAACTGGTTGGAGGAAAGGAAATTTATCGTCTTTAAATATCCGTTTAGCCTAACCAGCACCAGTTTCTCAATGACCTTTGAGATATAATCCACGACCGAGATCGGCCTATAGTTGGCTGCGCGGTTTCGCTCACCCTTTTTCTTAAATAGAGGAAATACCGCCATATCTTTCAAACGTGATGGAAAGCTGCGGTCTCAAACGAACGATTTATGATGACAGTCAGCGGACCTGCAATCGATGAAGCTGCTAACTTCAATAATTTTGCAGGTACACCGATGACACCTCGACTCCAGCTTGCTTTAGACGGAGAAGGGTACGATGAACCTCAGAAATAGAGACAGCAGAGAGTGAGAATACATTGTCATTTTTTCCCATACCTCGTCAAGCAGGGTGGCCATATATCTGTTCTTCTCGAGGTGAGCGACCGTGGTATTACCTAGCGTGGCAAAGTGACGGTTTTAGCTCGTCTGCAATTTTTACTGGATCATCTAATGTTTCATCCTCGGCAACTAGTAACGCGGTCGGTAATTCCACTGGATCAAGTCGCCTACCACAGAGTCCATTGATGAATTTCCAGAGTTTAGAGGAATCATCACGCAAGAAAGCAAAGCGATTTCGGTAACATGCTGTCCTCGCAGCGCGAATTGCATTGAGGTAGCGGCGACGACTGTCTAAATAGGAAGCTTTCGAATCTACTGAATTTATCTTGCGATGTCTGCGGTACAACTTATTAACTCTACGGCGCAGCCGCCGTAAATTTGGAGAAAAGGAAAATTGACCCACCTTGGACGAACTATTTGGAGCAGAACCGTCTACCAGATCAAAGGTTTTTTCGTATATATGAAGCAGGATTCTACTGAAAGCGTTAAATGCCGAATTTACGTCCACTGCATCATAAACTGCTAACCACGAGACATCTTGCAACCGATAGAGGAACGTATCAATCTTAGCCCTGTTGTGACTTCGGCTTAGGGTTGGGGCCAGCTCGGCCAACGGTTTGGCAGCCACCGAGTTGTCAGACAAAGATATTAAAACCGGGTAGTAATCGGAGAAAAGCAGAGTACCGAGAACCGCCGGCTGGACAGTAGTAAATCTTGAGCAATTGGAAATAGCAATATGGTCTATGCACGTACCAGATGCAGGTCTGGTTATGCGCTCCACTACCAGGGAGAAGTCTCTAGCGGAAAAGAATGAAGTACAGGGTGCGTCAGTTAAATCCGGACTAAACGTCAACGCCCGTCCTCGCAATTTATGTCTGAAGAAAAACAGATATTTCGGTAATTTTTTTTTACGTATCGTTAGGTACACTCCTGAGGAACATTTTTATTCAATGTAGCCACCACCAGCAGCAATTACACATTATCAAAGTTAGCGGATTGAGATTCTTGAACGACTCGACAATGGCTCTGCGTAGCGCTTCTGTATTTGCATGTCGAGACCTGTTAGTCTCTTGCTCAACAACGCCCCATACATAGAAGTCCAGGGGATTCAAGTCTGGACTGCTAGGACTGCATATCGTTTTGACCCAGAACGCCGTCATGTTGCCCCGTAGCCAATTCTGGACGAGATTACTGGTGTGGGCGGGAGCGCCGTCTTGTTGAAAGACAAATTGTCTTCCATTGGACACTCTTTTTTTTTTTACTGCTAAAAACTCTCAGCATTACTTTGGGGGATTACGGGAATCCAGACGGACATGCGCCACCCCAGCCATGGTGACTAGTCTGGGACTCGCAAACCCAGTAAACCCGCTTCCCCCCCCACCCCCAGGGATCGGTAACTGCGTAGGCATTGCTTCGAGTCCATGGGAGTGGTGTTGCACCAACTCCTACATTCTACTCCAATCTGGCATCATCCATCGTCTCATGTCTGCCTTGGTGCAGCTCAGACGCGTCAGCCAGACCGTTAACGCCTTCCACAGCTCCGCCACCTGGGGATGCGTCGAGAGTCATCGCCTGGAGCGTCCCTGGCTGTCCCTGCCTAATCCCAAGGCTAGTTCGCCTTCGCTGCCTATTTCCCCTTCTTTCCCTGTCACCTACGGGCGCTCCCTCTCGACTGGATCGGGGGCTATTGTTGAAACGAGCTCTCCTGGCAGTTTCCTTGGCCACCTTTAAGGACATGATAGTCTCGAAGAAGGCACAAGACTCCCTCCACGCCTTCGCCGAAGTCAGCATGTGTGCTACAACCTTCTTGATCGACTTTCCTCTCACGGTGGTCGCACCCGCGTCTCTGGCTTCTTGGAGGCCGGACACCGCAGAAACTGTGTGCTCGACATCGTCCGTCTCACCCGATCTGCATAACGCGCAGATGTCGACACTCGCCTTGTTAATTCTTACCATGTACGTTTGGAACTGGCCATGCCCGGTCAGCACCTGTGTCGTACCATAAGACAGCTCACCGTGGTTGCAGTCGTACCACGCCTTCAGGTCAGGGATGAGGTCTCTCGTCCAGCTCCCCGCGGGCGGCCTCCGAGGGTCTCCCGGCTGCACTGTGGCCCATTCTTCATGCCACCGGGCGATTGTCCTCGATCTAGCCGTTGTTAAGTCCAGATCGCCATCCCTCCATCTTTCGGCCCGTTCACTTGCCAGCAGATCCCATGGTAGCATCTTAGACAGGACCAAGAGGGCCGCGGTCGACACCGTGCGGTAAGCCCGGCAGACACGAATGGCTACCGGCCGCTGTGACGATCGAAGCGCTCTCCTGTTTCTTTGTGTCCTCAGCGCCATGTCTGCCCACACTGGAGCCGCGTATAGCGCTACCGACTCTGCTACACTGGCCAGCAGGCGCCGCCTGCCTTCTGTGCAGCCGCCGACTCTGGGCATTAAGATTGGACACTCTATCAATCCATGGTTTTACCACGCTTCGCAGAACACGTAAATACACTTCTTTGTTACGGTTTTGTGTCTGTCAAAAAAGTGTGGGAGCATCACGTCTCCTTCATTCGACACAACACTTAGGACGTGCACACTGGCAGGATGTTTGGTTCTATGCACGATGGTACATCCTCAGGGTTCTTTGCGAGCCACCGGTCATTTTCTGGTTATGTTTTTGGTCAATGGTAAAGATTTTTTCGTCGGAGAAGAATCGAAGATGTCCCGCCATTTCGTGTCGCAAAACGTGAGGATGAGATGGCAGCAAGTCATCCTCATATTTGTCGCGGCCTAAGACAACATCTGTCTGACTTGAAACGTGTAAGACTTGTAGCGCAGTTCTTCCTTGATAATCCGACGCATAGAACAATCACTCATATTAAATTTGCTAAACGGCGCATCAATAGACTTGGATCCTTAAAAACGCAGTTTTGCACCATTTTGATCACTTTTGGCGTCCTCACTTCTCGTCGGCGGTTGTGAATCTTCCTTCCAGGTGTTGCACTACCTAGCCCTGTCTCTTCTGCATCTCTGTAGCGTCGGGCAATGTCGTAGACCGTTGCTCTTTTAAATCCAGAGATGTTGACGATTTCGGCTGGCCGATGTCCGGCACAAAGCAATTGGATAACGGTTGTTCTTCGGTCATATTCTGGACCCAGGTTGCAGCGGCCGTCCATAATGACAATGCGTTTTTGTTCTATTATGAGTGCGCTGTCTGCTAACGCAAACCGATCTGAATTAACGCCTTCCGTCTATGCTGGGTAGCCCGCTAAAAGTTGTCTGGATTTAGCTGACGCACCATGTATATTCGCTAGGCTGCGGGACCGAAAGGAGGTTGACATTAGCTTCGCCCATGACAATGACAGGGGTAGAGGTACAAGTTGGCAACATATCGTCTAGGGTATTCAGAAGCGTGTCTTTACAAGATACATGGTTAGAATAAAACCCCACAATAAAACATTCAGGACCGTCCTGTTTCTTTAAATGCAGACGTTCCGCCTGAACATTGCCGTCAGGACTACAAACACAGCGCGATGATAAGATATTGCAGGTAGAGCGCACATAAATGCCGACACCACCACCTAATCTCTCCAAGCCCTCTATCCGACGCAACTAATTTGAAACCATTTATAGAGTGAGACGCCAGATCGCCAATCCTTTAGCCATGTTTCACTAACCACTGCCGCATCAAATATGGCTCGCTCTTCTCTAAAAAATTATGTAATATCTCCAGATGACCGGATTTTTGTATCCCTCCAGTCCCCGCGTTTAGGTGGATAAAAGCTAAGCTACTGGGTCCAAGTCTAACGTCATCCAAAAGCTGGCATGCCTTTACATTTGGCGTAATGCTTTGATTAATTTAATCTATACAATGCATTAGTAAAAATAGATGGTTGTGAGAACATCAAGATGACTAAAATCAGTAATAAAAATCTTAGGATAGCATCGAGAGAGTTGACAACAACGGTGAAAGAACCTCAATCAGCTTTTTTAGACGTATTGCAGTTTTCGTGGATACAATACTTAAAACCTTCGTGATGCGCCTCAAGGATGAGATTATGTTGGAGTTACGTCCCTTTAGTTTACTAGTGGCAGAGGTGCGCGATGACTTCCATGGACGGGGCTTGCGAAGAGCATTTGTAACCAATTTTTCCACGGTGCGGATCTGCTTCTTAGGGAGTGATGTTGATCGCGGTAGATTTACACGAATCTCGGGGCCAGACGAGGTTTCTACTACTAGTGATCTCACAACAGCAGCATAGGTAGGCGGAGATGATGCGGGTACTTCAATCGAGGAATTTGGAGGGTCTGAGGAGTCGGATGCAACAGCCTGCTGCGACGCGTCGACCACCTTGACTTGTGTTGCTTCAGGATGCTCTGATCCGACCTGTGCAACAAGCGACACTCCATCAGTGCCTTGCGCTTCTCAATTTCACATAGTCCGATAGGGCAGGACATCGAAGACGACGCATGGGGACCCCTGCAGTTTACGCATTTTGCCTGTTGCGTACAATTTAGCGCGAGGGGTGACCAGTTTGACCACATTTTTTACATGAAACTTCATTACGGCAATATTTCGCAATATGACCCAGTCCTCAAACACTTGTAGCATGATACAGGGGTTCCCGCATACATAATGACTTTATGTGACCTAAAAGCAAGAAACACGTCAGTCGGCGGAACTCTATTACATTGGAGTATGACCCTGTCTGTAGGGATCGATGTTGCGGTGGATCCTATTCTCTTGATGATGTTCTCTCTTCTCGCCGAGACGACACCAGCCTCCTTAAGGGCAGACTGAATGTCTTCATCCAGTAAAACCTTGTCCACTCCGTTTATTTGGCGCGATATGCACCTAGATCGTTGCATTTAGCTATCCCGGAATGTCGAGGAGAGTCGATAATTGCACCGACGGCGTTTGCTTCGTCAATAGTATTAAACCAGAGCGTAAATGATGCCCGCTTTATTCCAGCTTAGCAAGCGGGTAGAGTCTATGCAATTCACTGCACAATAAGAGTAGACTATCACTGAACGGCTCACTTATAGAAGCAGGTCGTCGCATTGATTGTTTTGTCGCTTCTTCGCGCAATAACTACACGAAACAGACCCTTTGGCTGACTGGGACGATTTGGACTGGATGGCGCCAATTTGTTCTTTCAGCTTTTAGAGACGCTTGGTAGTGCTTTTCTAAAAATTATGTAAAAACTCCAGATGACCGGATTTTTTATCCTCCAGTCCCCGCGTTTAGGTGGATAAAAGCTAAGCTACTGGGTCCAAGTCTAACGTCATCCAAAAGCTGGCATGCCTTTACATTTGGCGTAATGCTTTGATTAATATAATTTATACAATGCATTAGTAAAAATAGATGGTTGTGAGAACATCAAGATGACTAAAGTCAGTAATAAAAATCTTAGGATAGCATCGAGAGAGTTGACAACAGCGGTGAAAGAACCTCAATCAGCTTTTTTAGACGTATTGCAGTTTTCGGGGATACAATACTTAAAACCTTCGTGATGTGAAACAATAACTTCTGCAGGCGGTACATTTTCTGAAATGTCTTCCACGACTCTCGGCACAGACTCCGTTTGATTTTCCACCAGCTGGCGCCGCTTTCGATGCCGTCACCTTTTTGTTAGCTAACGCAGCTAACTTTGCTTTTCTGTCTTTCGATTCGGCCGTAGTCTTGAGTGTACAACTCAAACCGCCCTTCCCCTCTTCTCAACCACTATCTTCTCGTTATATCATTGTTAACGTGGAAAACAATGCTTCCCTGCAGACCAGTAGTCGGCCACTATATGCAGCCATGACTCTAAACGATTGTATCAGGTAGCTGACTAGTGATGACTAGATACGACAGAGCGCGCAGAGCAACTGTTCGACTGTGAAGTAAAAACGACCGCCCCCGAGTCAAAATAGCACCAAAACGTTCAGCACGCAATCCATTCTCACGATCAAAACGTCTCAAAAAGAAGCATACACTATGCTACGGGCTTTAGCATCGGGGCCTGATTGGGCAGGCACGACTGAAGGCTCGCCCCATGCCAACACAGCAACGAAGCAAGACACAAGCAACTCT
>QVRM01001741.1:0-41667 GCA_003439945.1 Dermanyssus gallinae
TTTGCCGAAAAATCGTCATCACTCCACAACCACAGCTCGCATTGCCATAAGTTTGGTACCAAAATGATCGTCATGAAATGCGCATTGGCTGACTATGTCCGTTTGGCTGACTATGTAGGGTTATGATTTTGAAGTATTTGACGTGAACGCTAATAAATAACTTCATTTTTGACGAATTCTCTTTTTAAACGACTCGCATTTTCTGACCGGCCTCATATGCCCTTCGGAAGAAGCAGAATCAGGAACACGACAGTGTGTTTAGTTTCTGTCTAGGGGGACTGGCTGTCGCAACAGCACATTTTATGCTCATATGTCGGGCAAAAACACTAGTGTCACAAATTGTAGTAATTTCGCTCTCACTCCGAAACAAGAATTCTCAGAGACCATGTTCCATTGAAAAAAATATTTGCTTTAACGAGCTCTACAATTGTATATTCTATTATAAAAAATTTCTGCAACACCCTGTATATATATACAAAGGTGGCCATTGGAGTATAGTCTAACACGTGACCTCGTCATAGTAAATGTGCCGACACTATACTGTTGTATTTAGTACCAACTAAAGCCGCAAACCACCGTTTCAATAGCCGATTGACCGTGAGCCCGCGTCAACAATCCGCTCCTGCTCCAACGCGCAACATTGCTTATCACTGCTTTAGACACCACATGCGTATATACCTACAACTTCAGCTGAAACATGGAACTGCATTTTACAATGCTTAAGTTCTTGGGGAACGCAATAATTTAATAGGAAATATGAAGTGTCTAGGACACTCGTTCTTAGCATTCTCGCATATAGTGAAAGTAGAGTAACACATTGAGAAATAAGCATGCCTCGTCGCAGGCAAAGGCCAACATCTGCGTTTCAATTAACTTATGCATTAACACGTAAGAACACAGCAACACAACTACCATAGTAGAACGTTTTTCAACCTTATTATTATTTCACAAGAAATATGTGGGTCAGATATCATTACATAAACATCAACACAACTGACACACTAGCTATCAGACAGGTTGATCTGGGTTTAAATATTACAATTTCAGCGCGTACTTCTTTACCTCACGAGCAAATAGCTCGAATCTCTTTAGGGAGAGTGCTCCATATAGCCGGCACGCAACAAGTCACAGCATAATACGGAGAGTAGCTCACCTAATTAAGCATCTGGAGGAAAATTAGTGGCTGAGGCAGTTACATGCCGCCACTATGGCGAGAAAAACACCCAGACAGATTTGATTATACTCCGAATAAACCACTTACGACCATAGGTGGGCCAGTGTCAACAACAGTGGAATGGCTTGTGCGAAAACCGCACAAAGCAAGTGACAGAAAGTTGACAACCCCCTTTATCAAATCTGGGTGTTGCTTTAGGCGTGACAGCATATTTTTATAACCCCTTGGAGAGAGTGTCAATCAACCAGAGACATCGGGCAATACGACGCTGCAAGTGTTCTATCCCCATTTAGTTTACAGGTATGGCTGTAATGTCCTTGAGTAGTGTCGGGAACACACCACTATCGAATGATGAGTCGAATATATTCGTAAATGGGCCTCCATACATACATACATACATGCACACGTACATAAATCAATGTCATGATGATAATCGCACCAAATCGGCATTGATTGCGACGTATGGCCATAATACTCACCGTGCTTACAGCAACTTCTATGCCGCCCGAGAAACCGCCGGCCGTCGTTATCGACAACGATAGAGCGGTTTTACGTTGTTTGTCAGTGGCTTTCCGTGTTACTGCCTCCGCCTCCGCCGCCGCTGTTGTGCCTATTCAGTCATAGCCCAACGCGCCTAGCTAAACTCTACCTTAATTTCCGGCTCTCAATGGCAGTGTGCCCCCGGCACTGCTCAACATCATCCGGTCTGGCTGCGCGCACCGAATGTCAGCATCTCCCTCTTTTGACTGCCGCGCGTGAACTAATAGCCGCAGCAGAGTAGAAGTATGGGCACGATGCGATTACTTGCTCGATGCGGTTCCGCTGAAAGGCAGGTTGCGTGCCTATTGTTGTCATTGCAGCCGCTGAAAGCTGGTGGTAAAGCTGCTGTTGCTATAGTTGGACTAGTCGTGAAGACGCCACTTCGAGGCGTCATCTCGAGTGAGAGTGAAGACAACCATCCAATCGAACACGAGAGATTCGAACATTAATTGAGTTGAGATACCTTATATAAATATGTACTATTGTAAGTTTGAGCCCCGGCCTTGCTAGCTGTTTCTGCTGGACGCGCTTGTCATTGGCCTGCTGCTAAATTCCTCTGCTGGGGAAAGTTCATATAGATCTAGTAGCAAGAACGCAATGACAATGGGTGCATTTAGATGCTATCGTGGCCATCTAGCAGATACTACGCAGTGAAGAGTCACTAAGCGTCTAGATTCGTCGATATATGCATTGCTTTTTGAGATACTATTTTTATAAGGCGATGCCGTTGTATTGCAGATGACACAACGATATGGGCGCAAATGCGAAAACCAGAGGAACACGCCTATTTTTGTATAGCAGCGGGACGCCTTTCTTCTTTTTTTTATTGAGAATCCAATGAAGCGTCCTTTTGAGGCTACATTCATCTGTTAAATATGGCCCAGGCCAGTCTAGTGTGAGCCCGGATGACCTGGCTAAAATTAGGGACGGGAATGTGGTGGCATAGACTAGTCTCCTATGGGCAAAACTAAAAAAAAATCAGCTCACTTATTCCTAGAACCGCCTTGCAAACCTTGAAGAAATGGTAATGGTCATACCGAAGCGAGTCACATAGGCGCAAATGTTAAGAGGGTTCAGTCCGGTGTAAAGCCTTTCAACCCTCTCGTCGGCGACAGTAACGGGCACCTGGCTTTGGCCCTGGCATAACTAACTATTTGGGCAACAGCCTTATGGAAGGGAATTTATTTCGCCAGAAAAATCTAAAAAACAAAATTGTATTTTAAATTGTTTTATTGAGTTCATGGCTTCTCAGGTTCAAGGGAACTCTACTTATAAGTTGTGTAATAGAACGTGACAAAAAAAGGCTCCGTTATACATTTTACTGCATGTATCTCTAAAGGCTAACAGAAACCATCTATTTCTCTATAGAATTCTGCCTAAATATAATAGGTTAAGGATGAATCGGCAAACTTACTAAATTCTAATTAATAAATTCTATAAATATTTTTCCCTTAATTATAATTAATAAATTATAAGACGGTAGTCGTTGTTGTTGTCGCCTGTTTTGTCAACTACGTTGTTATCATTATTGTTTTGTTGTCATGATTCGTTGTTGTGGGTATCAACAAAAATATTTGTTTGTTACTTTATATATATAAATTTTTGTTTGTTACTTTACAATCAAAGATTTTGACCTTCACACATGCTAATATAGATTCATTTTATTTCTTAAACGGATGTATTGCTTCTGGGAGCCCCAGCCGCAGATGTATAAGGTATTAGTGGAAGGAGCCAAAACGATTGAGCTGGAGATGTTTTCTTATTATATTTAAAGGTTACTCCGCTCCTAGGCCTCAAATTTTGTTTAATGTAACGTCACTGCCTTACGCCAGTGTAAACGTAGGGACTCGCCATGCCACTAGTTTTATATTAAATCAAACAACCTAAACTACCAACGCTCTGTGAATCCTAAGGTGTGTCTTGTTCAGAGAAATGGTCCTTTTGTCTGTCGAATGGCGGGGTAAGCATCCTACATATTAATACACATCTCTAATATAGTTGTACCCATTGACTATGACTGAAGTATGTCATATCATTTTACATACCTTTTTATTTAAATGAATCCTTTATACGTCTTGTCGGTGTCAAACTCACACAAATTAATTGTATGCAGGTATCCCTTTATGTAATACTAAAGGTGTCTTTATGTAATACTAAAGATGTCTCTATGTAATGTTCTGCTAGCTTAGCTATTTTCCTGAGATGCTGGACATGCTGCGGAGTCTTTATACTATGTATGTTAATAGATATTTGGGATTCGATGTAAAGCCATTTCAAATGTACATTCGAACTTTTAGCCATGTTTACATGGGAGACGACAGCTGAGGTGCTTTTTCGTTCTATCTATGTAACCTAGCCACCGACCACACCCAGGTAGTTCAATAAGTTCTTAGAATGAAAACCGAGAATTTTCCAAATCATGTTTTTAAATTTTTCTTATTCGATATACTCCCCGAGAAGCTCAATACACTTTTACCATCGAGATTTCAGAGCTTTCATACCTCTTGAGTAGAATTCCGCGTCGTTAGACTGAAAATAGGCATTGACAGCAGCCTTAACCTCTTCATTGCTGGAAAAACGCTTTCCACCGAGACTATTCTTCAAATGTCCGAAGAGGAAATAATCAGAGGGGGCCAGGTCTGGAGAATAGGAGGGTTGTTCAATAAGTTCGAACCTCAGTTGGGCCAGTTTTGCCGATGCTTGCCGGGACTTGTGTGCAGGAGCATTGCCCTAGTGAAACGGGACAACCTTCTTCTGCAAAGCGGGCCGTTTCACGATGAGTTCTTGCTAACGGCAGTCCAACAGTCTTGCATAATATTCTCCTGTGATCGTTTTACAGCTCTCAAGGTAGTCGACCAGCATTATTCTACGTTGGTCTTAAAAAACTGTAGCCATCACCTTTCCGGTCAATGCCGTTGTCCGCACCCTCTTCGGAGGTCCTTCATCAGGTGCACACCATTGGCAAGATGCTTCTTGGGTCTCGGGAGTGTAGTGATGAACCCGGCTTTCATCGACGGTCATGAATCTGCACCAAAAATCCGACAGATTGTTCGACATCTTGGCCAAATTTTGCTGTAAGGCCAAAACAGGCGCGTCTTTTTGGTCTTGGTTGAGCAAATGCGGCAGCCATTTTGCTCTAAGCTCTTTCATCTTCAAGTTTTCGTGTAGGATAAAATGCACACTGCCTAAACTAATCCCTAATGCCTCCGCTATTTCCTTAATGTTCATTCGCTTATCTGTGCCAATAATTTTTCGCACTTTCTCTACGTTTTCCTCATCAGTTGCCGTTTTTTGGCCTCCTGGACGTAGTTCATCCTCGGTGCTCCTGCGACCACTTTTTACCACATTAATCCAGTTGGAAACAGTGGCAAAACATGGCGCAGAGTCACTGTACGTCTCGTCTAACTCAATTTTTACTTGGGTCGCATTCCAACCTTTGAAATAAAAATGCTTGATAACCACTCGAAACTCTTTTTTCTCCATTTTTAAAAATCACGCCGATACGTTGCACGGGAAAAGCTATCAAACGAAATCGCAACGGCCAATCACCATAATATATTGAGTTCTAGCAGTCGAAAAGTTGCAGTTCCTATTAGCGGTGAAAGCGTGCCAAAATTCGAATTCTAAAAAGCTCATTCTAAGAACTTATTGAACTACCTGTATTATCCGTTGTATATCGTGACATTTATGTCCTTCCATTTTAATTTCTTATCCCAGGCTGCCGAGTTTCCTAAGTATTCGTACTGCACCAGCATATGAGTTCAAGGACTGTTGAATTGGCCCTTCATTTAGTACGCATACGGTGCATAGAGCACCGTAAGCACTTCCTTGAAGGCTCTACTGTTAGTTGAACTTGCAGACAAGGCATCACTATATAATCTCTTCATGATGTGTTTGTGGGCTATTGTGATCGTACGACGGTTATGATTAGACCAAATACCTTTGATTCCATTGAATTGTTTGGCTTCCAAATTTGAATTGTTGGCGATGATAACTGCACCGGCCTGTTAATGAACCAAACAGAGGATCAGCATTTGGATGTAAAAGTCGTCAGCTGCTGACCTCACTTGGGGGCGTTCAAGCCAAAATGTACGAAGGTTCAAGTTTGGTCTAAATTAACTGATATTTTTATAGAACGCTACTAGTGATAAATAGATTTCAAAGCCATAAGATTAAATTCACTGCTAAGTTAAGGAGAAACCACGGCCTTTCAACAACAGAAACAATATTTCCATTGGAAGTCTAGTTGCTGTTGTTGTCCTTGTTGTACGTGCTATTGCTCATGTTGTTCTCGTCACTCGTGCTGTTGCAACGACGGTAGCCGTTGTTGTTGTTGTTGTTGTGATTGTTGTCGCCCGCTTTGCCGTCTACGTTGTTATCATTGTTGTTTTGCTGTCAGGATACGTTGTTGAGTCTTCGCTCCTTCCCCCGCCCCCCCCCCCCCCCCCCGCCACCACCACTGCACCTGATGGGGTCGTCGGTTTGGTTGTGAACAGGATGACATCCCCCCTTCACGAAGGTTACGCGATGGGTGACGGAAGGAAAGTGTCAGTCGTCGAGTGGTTGTTGGATACATTCGTGGCCCAGTGAGCAGGGCGCAACCCGCCCGTCTCTATGGGTTGCGCCCTGCGCGATGACCCGGTAGGGTCGGTCAACGTAGAGCAGTGTTCGGCCTCCTGCCTGGTGGCTGCTGCTGCTGCTGCACGTCTGTCAGTCCGCTCGCATCCTCCGTGCGTTTACGTGTCGGTCGGTCGGTTGCTCGCTCGCCCGGCAGCCAGCTATTGTACTGCTCGGGATGATTGATGACAACGCGCTTGCAGGAAGGGGCTTGGAGAAAGCCCCCCCCCCTCCCCCCACTGCTCCGAGAGGTTGGGCTATCTCTTGTACGGCTGGTTAGCGAAGGGGACGACTGAGGCGGCCCTCGTTCCTCCTTCACGGGCAGGCAGACTACCTCGACGACAACGACTACTGTCCGAGACACAGTAGCCGCCGCTGCTACGACAAGAGCCGAGCAGCAGTTCTCTCTCGCAGGCGGGCAGGCGGTGGTGGAACGACATCACCTGGACAGCGCAAACGCACTCACACTCACTCACTCACTCACACAAACTACCGGCCGTTCCGTCTCGTCCGTCGACAACTAACTGACGCTAACGGGAGGGACTCATCTGGAACGATTTCGGAGCGGTTTCTCCGGGCACATTGGCTCAGTGTGCACAGGACGGAGGCCGCCCGCAAAGCCCCATCACCGCCGCCACCGCCACCACCACCACCAGAGGCATCCATAATAGGTCGTTGCGGGAGAGTCGTTGATGACGTTTCCCACCGAGGGGACAGGGAACAGTTGTCGCCGTATGTCACATCGACGATTCGATATCTAGCCATGGTCCAGCCGCCACTTGAACAGCACCGAATGGGTCCGCCCCGAGAAACCCTAATCGAATAGAGTTGCTTCATGAAGTGAGTGGTCCTGACTTTTAGATAGATTCAAAGCGCGAGTGAGTTACAAAAGCTTCATTGACCTGTCAATAGCGTGACACCCGTACACCCAACTCGCACACTTTTCAGAACGCATGTGCCTTGCCACATCTGTTTGAAGAATGCCGATAGAATGTACGGCAGTTATCCGAGACAACGAGAGCAACGCGATAGCCCGATGTTTTTGAAAATATGTTTATAAATACGGCGGGTAACTTAGAATGGCAATAACTTAGTATGGAGATTTCCACACAGAAATAAGCTTTCCAACGGCAGTTCTGGCGTTATTTTTAGGCGTGCATACTAATTCAGTGACGTTAGCAATTGAGGGCCTTGAATCACAACTTAGCGTTATAAGTTGAACGTAAAGGGTTATTCTGATGACGCCCAGACGACGCATAGATCAGTCTGCAGGTGTTTTTTCACTAATATCTCTTTAAATACTATAAACCTGAAGTAAAGCTGTGCTAGTAATTACTCGTTGTTAACCTGGCTACGTCACAATTTTCTTTCTTTTACGTGATAGTGTCCGTCTCTAGCATATTACTCAATCTCGAAAAATGTGTCCTAGAGCTCGACGTTGTAACTAATGGTTGACCTTATAATAAGTGAAACTTTAAAAACGGCTATTACATCTTAAGAGGGCCCAAGGTGACTGTGGACGTACTATTGTGCATCTACTCAGCATGCATACGTGTCATAATTTATCAAATTGTTTAATTATATTAGAGGAAACATAAGTATCTACTAAAAATATTGGTGTAGCCGCTGTCACCGAAGTAAAATGTAATAAAAGCTAAGAAGGACATTACCAGTAGAACGAGAAACGCCAGCAGCTTTTTTTGTACGTCGTTGCATAAACAAGTGTCCGCTGATCTGATAGGACATACGTCGTCGCAGGATAATTCCACACAACTAGGCTCCTACCTTTTATTATTATTGTTATTACTATTACTATTATTATTATTATTGCTATTATTTTATATGGCCGGCTCAGCATTCACTTCGTTGAAATTGGGACCTGAGGGAACATATCATGGTTTTGAACTAGCGACCTTCTAAATAAAAGGACTAACTTTCCCACACACCATTGTTTCGGTTAACACATATTTATATTAAGAAAATAAACAATATGTGTATTATATATATATATATATATATATATACAGGGTGTGACGGAAAGATTTAAAGAGCGATATACAGAATTGTAGAGTTCGTTAAAGCAAATGTTTTTTCTAATGAAACATGGTCTCTGAGAAGTCTTGTTTTGGAGTGTGAGTGAAATTACTACAATTTGTAACACTAGTGTTTTTGCCCGACATAGGAGCACAAAATGTGCTGTTGCGAGACAACCAGTATTCCTATACAGAAACTAAGCACACCTTCGTGTTCGTGATAAAACTCTGCTTCATCTGAACGGTCTTGTATATTCTTCAGTTGTCAGTTTCTGTATAGGAAGACTGGTTGTCTCGCAACAGCACATTTTGTGCTCCTATGTCGGGCAAAAACACCAGTGTTACAAACTGTAGTAATTTCACTCTCACTCCAAAACAAGACTTCTGAGAGACCATGTTCCATTGGAAAAAAACATTTGCTTTAACGAGCTCTACAATTCTGTATATCGCTCTTCAAATCTTTCCGTCAGACCCTATATATAAATATATATATATATATATATATATATATATATATATATATATAGATATTCGTATAACCGTAAATCAACTCATTAGGGTTTCCACGAGGTGTCATCTCATAGGGCTCTGCCTTATGTAACGCCTTCAATTAGTTGCACTAATACTTCAAGTTTGACGGGCCATTGATAGATGAATCGATCGTATCAACGCGACGATTCATTGGTCACTTAATAGCGCTCGTAGCGATACTGGCAGTCGCTATAATGAATCGGTTCATCATCTCCTCTCGTTCATTGTGAGACGGCAAATTCACTCTGTCGAAACGGGCTGGTCTCACGAGATACGGTCGAGCATAACAACCAGTGTTATCGTCCTTGCACATGCCGCCAGACGCAGCGGCACACAGCTGCACAGGTGTGCAACACTGTTTGACTGCACACACGCTGAAGGAAAGATGCCTTGTACACAGGTGACCTGCTGCTGCTGCTGAAACGGCATTACATCGTAGATTGCCTATCATTTACACGTACAGCCCTTATCCAAATATACGCATATGTCCGTATACGAATATATATATATATATATATATATATATAAATAAATATTTTGTGCGGAGCTCCAGACGTTTCTTACGACGGAGGACGTAACGCCTCGTCGATACGCTAAACTCTGCTGCACACATACACATTCATGTGCATTATACACTCTACAGGGACGCTCTTACGCGGCGGATCCTCTGCTTCGGCCAGTGCATGTCAGCGCAAGCTCTCTCTCTCGGGCTATACGTTTCGAAATAATAACAAACATACATTAAATACCTATTATGTAACGTTGACGCGAAATAACGCGTTACAGCGTAGTGCTATTCAAGCACAATTGGACCGACTGCCTTTTCATGTATGTAATCCTTATATTTATTGTTACAAGTATTATGCAAAAAAATGTTTATTTGTTTAAAGATTCGTTTGTGCTTAGAGCTGTGTCTGACTAACAATATGTTGTTGTTATTGTTGTTGTTGTTGTTGTTGCTGCTGTTGTTGTTGCTGCGGTTGCCCAGAACGTAGGGCTGCAGCATTCATTGAGAAAGCAAAAAGCCGGCGCATGAGCAGATCAATGGATGGATGGATGGATCGAAGGATGACTAGATGGAAGATAAACGTGTGGCGAAGCCGACCGGACGAGGCACGCAGGGATCGTCTCGATTAAGATAACGTCATTGGAGAGAAAGAGAGAGAGGAAGAGATACTACGTTGCAATCGTGCGGCTTGCTAGCAACACGCGCGTCATCATCATCACCATCATCACCGTAGACACACAAACACACCGACACACACACGCGCGTCCGCCGGCCCGCCCGCCCGCCGACATGGGCCAGTCCAACGACATGGGCAAAGTCGTAGCGACGTTAGCTGCAACCGTAGCAGCAGCAGCATCAGCAGCAGCTACCGACCGGCCACCACACTGCTCACAGACTGCTACTGAGTGGCGGGGCCACTCGCCGCCAATACCACCACGGCCACTGAACGGCATGGCACGACCACCAGCGTGTGGACTCTACTGTTCTTCAACCTTCACGTCCACCACCACCACCACCCACAGCAGCAGCAGCAGCTGCAGCAGCAGCGGGAGCGACAGTTCTCTCACAGTAGTAGTAGTAGTAGTAGGAGTATGCAGATAGGCAGGGGCGGAAAGGGGCAAGCTTCCCTCATTCATCCTCGGCTTCTCCCGCCATCCGCCTTTCGTTCAACCTTCGTTTGTTACCTCATTCGGTCCAGCTCGGCTTCGCACAACGCCCCGAGTGGACGGGAAGACCGCCGGCAAACGCCCAAGCAAACACCCACACACACACAGACCCAACCACGCAACCAGCCAGCCACCCAGCCACTGACAGACCGACCGACCGACCAAACACCACAGACTCGGCCGCCGACACCGGCCAAGATAATTAATATTGAGCGACAATTAATAGTATCTGCCTCTCTTTCGCTGTCTCACTCTCTTCTCTCGGTCGCTCGTCCGCTCGAGTCCGCGCTATCGTTCTATGATGGTGGCTGCTTGACTGAGACCGAGGGACCAGATAGTCTGGCGGCAGCGGTCTCCGGGATGCGGTTGGCGGCTTATCGTCGTCGTCGTCGTCGTATTCGCACGGCTCTGCCACCAAGATCGCTTAACGCCCGCAACACAGCTGTACAGCTAGCTGATCACTCTGTAATCACACTCATAGTCATAATTGTATATGCCTTCCTTTCATCCATCAGTGTGTCAATTCTTCTCCCTATTCTTCTTCATCCTGCCCCCTCCACTCCCCCCCACCCCACGGGCGTTCCTACCAACCAGTTCACGCCTACCTCTTGTTCTAGGGTTTCGTTACATCTTGCGTTGTCGTTGTAGTCCCGTAGCAAACGCACGTTACCTGCGTGCTGCTATTGATACGTTCAGTGAAATACCATCAATGCTATATGAAGTACAACGCTGTCTAAATAACTTTACATATATACATATATTATACGCATGCGTCTACCAAGTTAGGCTTTCAAACTAACACAATTCAAATTTAGAAAACACTACTTTTTACAGTCATCACCTTAACACAAACTCACGAACTTGCTGGCTCGGCCGTACAGTCCCTGGGTGGCTTAGTGAAAGTTCCCGTTATGAATCGCCTTTAACACGCACGTTATGCTCAGCCGAATGTCCGTAAACTTCTCAATCTCAATTCTAATTTTAGGAACAGAAAGTGGAAGAAAAGCGCACCGGCGCTAAAGAGAGTCATCCAAAGCAGTCACATTTTTCACCTTAACACTCGCTGCTGACAGAGTTTGCTGACCACACTGCTTCCCACTCGAATACTCGACCACACTGCTTCCCACTCGAAAAAAAAACAGACGCATTGCATGTACAAAATCCTATACATATCACAGGCGAGCATAACGCTAGCGAATGGCCTCTCCAGCTAGACCACATGAACTCCATACTATACGTAGACAGATATACAGTTTATTATATTCATAAGTGGTTTACATTTAAACAGAGGTTCATAACTCTGCTATGGAGTGTTTAAATTACATGTCTTCATAACATTTTGTATATTGTCATAATGATTATTATCGTTTTCGAATGATACTATAGAAGGGTACGTAAAAAGTTGTGGTTGGCGTTATGTTTGATTATTGTCAAAGGACAAGCTGCGCGCGCATATGAAGCGAACTCATTCCAATCCGTGAATCCGAAGTTGGATATCGAAAAACGCGATTAGATACATGAAGCTGCAGATAAGATAAGACGTTGTGTGAGAAGTACATGATTAAAAAAAACGGTCTGTCAATATAAAAATGACAATAAACAGAATTTTGAATTATTTGGACTATCAGGTAAAAATAAGAAGGGCTATAAAATTAGAGTCGCAGGCAATTGCCGCCACACCGTTTCCTAGTATAGAGACCAATAACTGTCTAAATCATATTGCAAACCGCATAATGGGGCATACAATCGAACGGAAGAGAAAACACATTTATCAATAGGAAGGTAGTTGAAAGGTAACTTAGTAAGTTTGTTGGCATGCGTTCTAGGTACGTGTGGCCTGGCCTGCTAACACTTTAACAAGTACAACGAATCGAAGCCGCCTGCGCCGGGCCCAACGGGTCGGAGGCCTCAGTGTGATCTTGGCGTACCGGACGGTGAGCACAGCGGCGGCACTTCTACTCGCCGGAACGGTTCCCTGGGATCTGAAGGCGGAAGAGCGCCGCCGCCTGTGGGAAGATCCTGCACTCAGGAAGGAAGAAGAGCGACAACGAGGCATCGCCGTATGGCAGGAGGAGTGGAACGGCCTGGAGGAGGGTGCTTTAGGCGCCAGTCTTTGGAAACTTATAGCAAACATCAAATACTGGTTAAACCGGCCCGAGGAAGAACTAACCTTCCACACCACCCAGGTATTGACGGGACACGAAGACTTCCGGTTTTACCTGTTCAGGATCGGGAAGGCTCCCAGCCCCACGTCCATCCGCTGCGGCGATGGGCTCAAAGACACCACAGAACACATGATTCTGAGGTGTCCAGCATGGGCTACGTTTTCATTACGACCAACATCGAATACGCTAGGGGCGGGCATGCCCAGCATCTGCAAGCTAATGCAGGAGTCCCTGCACCATTGGCTAGAAGCAACGAAACTTTTTTAGAACATACTCGTGGCAAAATATACAGCAAATAACGCAAACACGCACCGCCAGGCGTCCGGAGAAAAAGCTGGCCACGAGTAGACTCACACCTCCCCCGACTGTTTGAAGTACTTGCACATGAAATTTCCGGTCCGTTGGGAGGATAGGGAGATGACTGGTTTCTTGTAGGTTGGAGCCCCACACTACCGGCCCACACTTGCAGACGAGTTTCCTGCAGTGGTGTCCGCGTGTGCGAGCCGCATTTTCCAGTTACTTCTAAAAAAAACCTGTAGTACTGACGCTGACCAATTTCGATGTAGCCATAATGTTTGCGTGCTCTGTGCACGCCAGCCCGGCTTTAAGCTAACAAATAAGAAACCTACTTAACCTGACTCAAGGCATTAAGGTTCTAATCCAGGTAAAGGAACAAG
Organism: Dermanyssus gallinae; assembly: GCA_003439945.1. NCBI lineage: Eukaryota > Metazoa > Arthropoda > Arachnida > Mesostigmata > Dermanyssidae > Dermanyssus > Dermanyssus gallinae. The sequence continues at coordinate 13,412 of QVRM01001741.1, forward strand.
TGGGAAAATATACCACTGCCCGTATGGAGTGCTATTCCGCTACGCTACAAGGTTTTGACGGGGCACGGTCTACTTCAAGCCTTTGTGCTTGGAATCTGCATCGCACAGTCGGCCACATGGTGCAGTGCTGCACCGCGCCCGTCCGAGCAAGGTCGGCAAGGTAGGCGACGAATAATAGGGGGCCAGCCCAGAAACTGCTAGCGATCAGGGCTAGCCGGGTGTATGGGGCGAGTTTGACGAAAGTTCTCCTGGTTCTAGCCAAGACTCTGCAATGCGGTAGGTTAGCGAGGGAAGAGAGATTTAAGTTCATGGATGGAGACTTCAATCTAGCTGTAGCTAGAAGCGCCACCATTGTCACCTGGCCGGAGGAATGGATACAGGTAAGACCTACGGGAATCACCTTAACGACTAAATCAGCAGCCTAACACAGGACCTTAGGGTGTGTAGACTCTTGAGGCGAATTGTTCTACTGTGCCGCACTACTTACCGGGTGATGTTAGTGGTATATGCGCATCACGCATTCCCTAAACCCCTATAGAGAAAGAAATGCGACGCTTGGCGTCTCGACGATGAAAGTTATATTGATGACATAAGGTTAGACGTGATAGAATGAGCATGCTTTCCTGTCACATACAGCATTGAGCTAGCAGCTGCCAAATGTAAAAGATGGCAACATAATAACTTTCCACTGGGTGAAGGTGACTCGGCAGTCATGTAAGTTACCTAACTGGGCGTCACCCACGTTTTGTAATGGAACCAGATCTACTACCAACTTCCGTATAATGTATGGATCTAGTGTTCTAAGCCAAAGATCACGTAGCAACTTCTGAGGTCACTCGGGTTGCAACAGAAGCTAAAGGATATTTGTGACATCACATTTATTTAAATTGAAACGGCGTTTAATGCTGCTTGTTACAAATTCAGTAACAGTCGCCTTAATATTTTTGCCTTCCTCTCATGTCCGCATCATGAGGAACTCAACCTTCTTCCGCATGACCGCCATTTTGAAGATGAGTCCTCCTGTTGATAAATCCTTCGTCGGCAGAAAATACAACATTGAAGTCAAACCTCCTGCAATCGTTAAATACTACATTTGTATTAAAATAAACTACCTATAATAATAAACACCACTATGCTAATAAAAAGAATACTTTCAATTTTCCCAGAGGGAGCAACTTTTAGTGGCATTGCACAAGTCGACGCCTACACTAATACCAAACGCCACAACATGCGTAAGCCCGCTACGCAAGATATATATATATATATATATATATATATTCACAAATGGTGCGTTTTCCATGTGGGGCAGAGGATTCCAAAATTTCGCTACCACATCAGAGGAGTGTAACTTGCTGCGAAGACTACAATAACGAATCTCGGCGTGAATATTCCAAAATTTCTTGATTTTTGAGAACATGTAATCGAGGTTCTTAAGAAGTCCAGGCTTACAAACTGGATCCTTCGGGCCCTTGCACTATCAAAATCGCGGCCGTACCTGTAGCTATACAAAGAACTGGTGCGACCAGTTATGATGTACGGATCACTGGCCCGGTCGCCGCTCTACAGCAGGGATATAGAGAGTTTAGAGAATGCGACTTCGCACAGGGTCAGGTGTCACCTTGCCGTCTGTTCGTGATCAACTACGCGAGGCTGATTTCAGGTACTACCAAGACCTAAGGAAACATCCGGATCGCTTCAAGGAGCTATTGGGCATTTACGAAACGAATTTTCAGGCATAATAGGAAAGGCCTAGGCTGTCACAAGATCGGCCAAGATAGTCAACATCTACCCATGGCGGATCGCGCGCGCCCTCAGTGACCTTTACGCCGAGTAATGTGTGTATATAAAACATTCTTTTATAATATAATACATTATAAGAGTACTCAACTAAGACATATATTGTTGGACGCGGATGGATACAATCAAAATAAATTGCTGACGATGTTCTGAGCAACAGTTCTTGAGGGGCACAGTGTTTGAGATAGGTTGGTCATTGGGAAGGGATTCCGTATCCTATGGGACTTGGAAATTATATCTAGAACGCTCTACTTTGAAGGACTAATTTGAAAAGTGAGTATGCACACCGGGCTTAACAAGTAATCGTAGCCCTCGGTAGGGCAGGGAAGCCGCCGTTAGAAACAAGTGGCGACCCCTCTTTTCCGAAAATGAGGTTCCGTCGATCTTCGACGTCTTCCAATACTCTATCTCTCTCTCTATCTATTCCGCTCCGCCCATGCTACCACATTCAACCGACGCCCCCGCGTGCAACACAATCTTCTCTCCGCCTCAGCTGTGACCCATAACATCGCTTCTTCTTCTTCCTCTGCACAGTAGTGACGATGCCACGACGTCGCCTCCCCTTTTCCATTTGGTGCCTACTTTTCGGCGGTCTAGCATATTAGTGCTCATTCGAGTTATTCCTATAATATCTGGTTGCTACAAACGTGATATTCTCAGTAGGGTAAAAGCATTTCCTGATCCTGACACAACGATCGTACTCCGATTTGACTCATCCGACATTACCGGTAGCATAGTTAACTTGATTGCCCGGGTAGAAAAGATCATCAAAACCTCTACTCACACTCGACGTGGCCGAGAGATTTCAGTTCAATCTCAATGAAGTGAACCTCTCTCAAGCGGTCAAGTATTTAGGTAAGTAATTCTTCAGGGTAATCTAGACTATTTAGAGCCGAAATGATATGCTGTCAATTCCGCGCTGCAACGTATGATTTAAATAGGGGTCCCTTCTGATTATTTATTTCTCGTCTACTATGCCCTGTTTCTGCTAATGCTTTGCCATATGATCCTCATATGAAGCGGAAGGGATATGAAGACCTCCACCGCAGAACGAAGGTCAGACAAAAGAAAGCGTAATTTTCTCCAGGCGACTATACGAGGCTGTTAACGACATGTTCATCACTCACGTCCTGGTGGTGGTGCAAAACGCTCTATGAGAAAGAATGCGAAGGAGAAGAGATCAAACTACTTAACAGCTCTAGCTGTCGACGGCGCGATTCAGTTGAAGCCCGAGGAGAAGGATCGAAGCAATGGACCACGGAGGCAGGATAGAGAGAACAAGGGGTTAGGGTTTATTCCCGATACGTACTAACGGAGAACCGCCAGCCTTCTCCAGGAAGGATGTGCAGCAGAAAATAATGGTGAGCTAAAAGTATGCAGTATTTGCAAAAATCAACAAAGCTATTATCAAGGCTCTTCGAGTAGAATGGCTAGTTGCAGATACGTCGGCAATTGACCTACGAGTTTGAGAAGTCGACAAATTTGTTGAGGTTGATGCAGCGTTTAAATTGTCGATAGAAAATGTAAAGGAGCTGTATTTTGCGTTGTACTTGAGAACAAGGACTTTGTGTGATGCTTAGCGGAGGACTTCTGAATGAAAGGTGTGTAGATGTAGGGTGTGCGCTAGAGCGGCGCCGCCCCATATAGGAAAATGGTCATTCAAAGCATTGTGGCAGCAAGCAAAACTAGATAGTAGTACAGAAGTGTGTTCGAAAGCAAAAATACAGGGTGTAACAAATTTTTTTGAAGGGAGATATATGGAATTGTATAGCTTGTTAAAGCAAATGTTTTTTTCAGTGGAACATGGTCGCGAGAAGTCTTGTTTCGAGTGAGAGTGGAATGACTATAAGTTATGACAGCGATTTTTTTGCCCTACTAGGAAGCACACATTGTGTCAGTCCTCCTATACAAGAATCTAAGCACAGCCGTTGTATTCCGTGAGAAAATTCTGCTTTTTCTGACTATATAACGCCAGCCAGAAGATGCGACATGGTCGTTTAGGTCTCTTACCCGAGGCAAGATGGCTTAGTGGCAAAGCCTTTGCCTTGCATTAGGTAGGACTGGGTTCGAGACCCAGACCGGCCACTCCTAATTGGTTTGCATGGTTTCCAATTTAGTCAAGGTAAATGCCGGAGTGGATTAAATTCGCCATGATATGAAAAACCGTACACGGGCAATAGCCTTACGAAAAACCTTTTTAAAAAAAGAAACTGACTTTGCAAAAATTATGTTATTTATTAGCTTTCACACGAAATACCTCAAAATCGCTACGACGCAGTCACTCACAGGGCAGTCATGTATGCATGCACTTAATCTGGACATCCCGCTGAAAATTCTTAATTACTCCGCAACCACAGCTCGCATTGCCATAAGTTTGATGCCAAAATGATCGTGATCCAGGAAATGTACGTTTGCCTGAATGTGCTTGTTTTGAGCGTGGTATAAGCGTAAGATAATGATCGTGAGGCATTTGGTGTGAAAGCTAATAAAATTACTTCATTTTTGCGAAATCTGTTCTAAACGACCATGTTGCATCTTCTGGCCGACGTTATATATTCTTCAGAAGAAGCAAAATTTTCTCACGAACACGACGGTGCTTAATTTCTATATGGGAGGACTGGTTGTCTAGCAATTGCACATTTTGTGCTCCTATGTCGGGCAAAAACACCAGCGTCAAAAATTGTAGTAATTTTACTCTCACTCCGAAACAAGACTTCTCAGAGACCATGTTCTATTGGAAAAAACATTAGCGCTAACGAGCTCTTCAACTCCATATATCGCCCTTCGAAAAGTTTTTTTTGTAAACTTATTTTCTATTCAAATTTACCTTTGAATCAAAGGTGGTCATTTAATAGGCAAGATGTTTGCCATTAAATGTCTCTATACAACTCGTCATAAAAGCTTGGCTTGTATGCATTCAATTCCTTTAATTCTCCTCCTTTAATTCTGTGTTTCTTGGCATAGGGTCGTCGGACCTCGCAACAAAAATTTAATTTAGATTTACCTAGATTATTTAACGGCTTTTTATTTATATAAGTTCGTTATTTCAGCACTTTGGAGTGGACAGTTGTCTCCGTGCGAACGTATGATAACGGGTTCTCTAACCCAGGGTTAGCCCAGTTCCGCAATGTGCCCCGAACAGACGCTGCATTTCCTCGTTGGATGTCGAGCGACAGCCTCTGACGCAAGAATTCGGAAGCTCTCGAGTCTCCTGCCGAAAGATTAAGGCTTCTGCCTACGCGTTGAATCAGTTTGAGCATAAGGGGGCTTGCAGTTCCCATCGTCTCGAACGCCAACGGACAAAATCCGTGCGGATAAATAATTTTGCGGATAAATAATTTTACGGCTTAAAATAAAAGCCGTTCTGTTAAAAAACACCGAAATGTGGTGTTACAAACAATTAGACGTGTAGACTGAACTATGTGAGTGTTAAGTAAATATAATATAAATTCAAATAAAAACATAGTATAATATGTGATTTAAAAAAATAATATGTAACATATAATTAAAAAAATACTAAAATCTAGTTTAAAGTCACCGCGACTCCAAGATGCTGCATGTGCAACTGGGATTACCAATCCATTCAGTGTGTAACTGTGATTATCTTTTAAGCATAATACTGACCATTTCAGCACAGATATCAGTATAGCGTTGTCATCACACTATTTGAATGCAGCATCAGTAGCACTATGATGCACCTGCCGCTACTCTATAAGAGCAAAACAATCCATATCCATTTTAAGCCACTCGTATATAGTTTGTGAGTAAGGATGTTTGGTAAAATGTCGTTTATGCCTAAGCAAAATAAAGGAGGGCCGAAAGAAGAGCCCTATGGAACCACTGAGGGGTATGCCCCATACCTACCAAAGTTGCTGTTTGCACAGACACAAATGCTTCTCGTACCTAAATAGCTAGAAATCCAGTGTCTATCTAATTTCAAAACCTATTTTCGTTATTTCTTGGACCATATCAACTTTACATGCAAAGTCGTGTCAGTCCTTAACTAACAGGCCTGCCGATAATTACTAATAAATCATATGCTCAATTAGCACTTTTTCAACAAGTGCACAAGCTATTGATGAGTGAGCAACCGTTCTATAATTGACTATCTATACTTGACTTAACGTCTTTTTTTATATACGGGAGTTATCACAGACTGTCTAAAATACAGGAATTGAAATATAAATGGAGGAATTTGATCTGACGTGAGTCTACACTTAGTAGTCGCTTGATTTTTCCGAACGTTTCCTCCGCTATCATCATATAGGAATAGTTATTCCGTGACTCTGGCCATATTAGGTGCCACAATATTTTGCGCACTAAAAACCGAAGAAAATAAATATTTAAAAATGTTTGCCTTGGGATAATCATCTGTTACAACATTGCCATTAAAATTGATCGTGTCTAATTCTTCTTTCTCCTTGAGTAATTTGCTTGCATATCTAACAAACATTTCCAAGTTTGTAAAGTCCGCCTTTGATTCTTTAAGAATTAAAACCGGATTTTGCATGCATGAAATCTGCAGCACCTAGCCTGGTATTGCTCTTGTAAAGTTTGTATTCATTGCGGCAGTTCGAATCAGCGTCTATGAGTGAACATAAACATGAGTTATTGCGTAACGCTACTTATATAAACTTCCAAAATTCAGGATCTTGACTCTCATTGTTATAATTAACTGCAATGAAGTTTATACATACTTTCAAATGTATAACCACCGAGGAGTCGCATACAGTCAGTTATAGTGATTTAATACAGTTTTGTAAGGTTCTCCAAACACTTCCCCCAACTTTCATAAAGGCAACTGTGTACCAGTATAATACATATTCTCCCTATATCCCCACATACCCCCCCCCACCCATACTTTGGCCGCCCGGTGGCCCGGAGCCCGTCTTTACAAACAACAGGCCAAATGATCTGTGATGTGTGGCGATGACGCGAGCCCCCATCTGCACTGCTATTGCTACAACTAAGTGACCACGTTGTGTTCCGCCTCTTTGACAGCGCGCCGGCATCTATTCAGTTGGACGCTTTGCAATCCAGGACAAGCATAGCATTATCGAACAGAGAGGATTCGGTTCAGCAATGAGGCTCCACATACGCTACAGAAGGCCACAGCAGACATCTAGTTCACCATTATTATTATTACTTGTTTCGGCTCCGCAAATGTTACCTTTCAAAACAGTGGCGAATTGATAGCGAACAGCGATTAGATTTATATTTATAATAAAGACATCATTGTCATCAGCATCATCATCATTATCATCATCCTGTCAGTAATACTAATGGTATTCCAGTGCCCAGTAATTGTTTTGTTTAACAAATTGTCGTTACAGGGGGCATACACAAATGTGTAAATTAAAGCCAACTAGAGAAGGAAATGGAAAAGTAAAGTTTGCCGTACGGCGGTAATTGGACGCTGGTCTATTATCGTCGGAAGTATGCTTTGGTACGTACAGTCGATCGAAACGCAGTGTATCTCTGAGTTCATAAAATGGTTCGTAAACGCATCGGGTCAAAAGCGGAATCCTAGTAAAATCCGACAAAATGCGGAAATATTCGTAGACGTGATGACCACAGGCCAGTGATGCACCTTTTGTATCTAGGCACTGTGAGCCTAACCGCATCGTACAATGCTAGTGTACGCACGGAGAGTATGCTTTTATCAAAAATCCTAAGTGGTGTGGCTCATTATATATATATATATATATATATATATATATATATATATATATATATATATATATATATGTACTCCTTCTAAATACTTCTCTTTGATATTCGTCCATTTGGTGGATTTGTCAAATATGACATTGTGATGGATTCCTATCAGCAACCTGCAGATGGAGTTACAGCTTAATGCTTCCCTGCCCGTAAATAATATATTGCCAAAGGGCGCACAAATAATTAATTGCCCAGGGCAGACTCGGACTTTTTGTCGAGCAGATCTACTTATAGATTCAATATAAAATAGCAATACGAAGGTCAGGTACACTCCGTTTGTTTGGTGTTGCCTTGCAATGGGGTAATTCGCTCTTTAATAAAACTTTTTGTACGTATGTAAATGTATATTCGTAGTTGCACTTCAGCCGTTTCATCACATGAGCATTGTTGCATGGCGTAGGACACTCTAAACGATTCCAGTATTAGACTTGGCCACCGCGGTAGACCGCTTACCCATCTAGGGATGTCCTCAAAATCGTGAAAGTCGTGTATAAACAACGCCAGCCACCGGACTAGACAGACTGCCTTGAATGGCGTGCTATCAAGCCGGAATGGCACTAACCGCCTTTGAGAACGGACGGCGGTCACGACGCAGCCTACGCAGCGGCCTTATTCACGGCGAATAAGTACAGAAAAACGCGTTTTTTAATGACCACATGGAATTTTGTTCCCTCGGCTTCGAAGCACTGAACGAACCAGGCCACATGACCACGGCAAGATCTGCCAGGGTCTAAAACCAGTAGCCAGTTTAAGTCAGGTCTGGAGATTTTTCCGACGATGGCTATCTTTGGAAAACCAACGTCGAAACGCAGCTACAAAGATTCGAGACGTGGTAAGGATTGAACCGGCCACCCCGGTAGATGACAATCATTACTAGCAATAATAGGAGCTGATTGATCTCATGTAGCAGTGTAAGACATGCAAAAGCAGGCTATTTTACTTCACTACTTCAAATCTTGCTTAATTACTGCCTCTAAATACTACATCTACCTCTATTTTTACATAATTGTGAATAAAAACCAGAGCAGCGGCTCCATCAACCGTTATCGAGCGTTTAACAAACACCGTTGCCGGTGTTCTTAAGACACCGATTAAAGCGAGTTCGAGATCAGTTCAACATACACAGCACTCGATCGCACTCGACGGCAGAGGCACGGTGAGGACGACTACTTCTGCTAGCGCTAGAGGCATTAGTACTGTCGAAACGCAAAACCACCGACCACATAAGACAGCGAGAATCGGCGGCAAATAGATGTCTGATAAGCAAGTTGTGATCGTGCGTTGCGTCCCCGGTAAAAACGTCTTAGTGCACGGCAATGGCTTCTAACTCGACTGAACTCAGGGTATTGCTTGACGCTCATACAGATCGTGTTTTTAAGAATGTTGTAGGCAATATCGCTGCCCTGGTCAAAAGTCCTAAGTAATATTCTGCCCCGTAACTGTCTGTTTGCCATGTACGCCTGCGTCCATAATTTTAGATCTAAACACTTATATGCACTTATATGCACTTATAAACACTTATCAAATTTCGGGAGCACATATTGGAAAAAGCTCCCTCCAGATATGCTCGTGACCTTGACAATACTCAAACAAAGAGCCAAACATTACTATTAATGTACCTTGCTCTAATATAATGCTAGCACGATAATAATCATAATGACATTTTTTTATGCCTTGACTATAATACAATTTATGAATACATTATACATAGTATATTTCTAATACAGTTTTTAGCTCGTGTCTGGGTCGAGTTTCTTCGAACTCCCAAAAATCACCGAAAATCTCGTAATTTGCAATATAGTAGAGCAAATCACCCACCAAATGAAGTGTACAAAATGATCCCTAATGCTCAGGCGCAAGTCTTTCACCAGTTAGAGCCCGCTTATCAGTATTTTTTTACATTCGACGTGCACATTGACTCACATCGGCGCCAGAACAGGAATCGGCGCTAAAAAGTTCGACAGCCGATATGAGTGCTCTGCTGATGTTTCTCGAATCAAAGCTATCTCTTCTCACCAGCGTATTAGCTCAAATAGAGCGGTTGGAAAAAAAGCTCGGCATCTCACTTGCTTATTGTTTCCGCGGCAACAAGTACACAATCGAGGTTTGCACTCTGTAAGTGTAGAATAGCAATGTCCGCTAAGCAGCGCAGGCATAGACAGCGTTGGTTGGCGGCAATGGCAAAGCAAGCTAAATACATGGCGCCAAATAGAAGATGCCGCCACCCTACTAGCGAAGACGCGGGAAGTCACTAAATGCGCTGGCAATCTATGAGTATATAAGGAGGCATGAGAATAAATTAGTCAGCAGTCGTCTGTCAGGTTCGAGCCAGGCAGAGGACGTGTGTTGTTTGAGCGAGAGAATGACGAACTCGTAACGGTCGCCGGCCAGCCATGGGGTGGTGGACACTACAGTAATATAGGCGCTACATTGTGGAAGGAGTTAAAAAAAAAGGAGTTGCCTAGTGTTATTAGGACACTTTTATCATGTAAGCAATTCAAAAACGCAGCCAGAATGCACTATCCCATCTTACTTGCGTCTGATTAAACTAGGACTATATGAACATGTACACAATTCATAAATAAATAATTGTAATAATACGCGATACTACAATGATAATGTGTAAATTTTTATTAATAACTTGTACATAAGTTTCGCACTAGTCGTTTGGCTATATGAAGTTGTAATACAAACATAATGAATAATATATAAACATCATATCATATTAATACATAATCAAATCAACCCCGGAGACCACTGCGACCACTTTCACTTCAATTGATATTCTCCGCAGCTAAAAATCCCCCGCTTTCTTCTCATATACAAAATGCTATGACGACATGTAAAATAAACAGTTCGTTTTATCCTTTAATGGCATTGAGAAGCTGCAAACATCTGTACAAATGTAAACCATTCATGAAACTCATAAAATCCATCTATCTATTGGCCAACAATAATTGCTTCTCTTCTGAAATGCAATTTTATTAGCAACTCATCAAGGTCTTCCTGTTAGTTCCTGTTAAGGAGCTGATTGATGTACTAATTGAGCTGCTCGCCATTTTCGTTACGCGGCTAGCAAAAGGGGGCAAACGCCATCAGCGAGAGCCAGAACTGAGAATCGTCGTCCAACTAGAGAACCCATGTAAAACGCTCAATAGCTGCTACACTGACTGGCCTGGGGATGATGTGGAATATCTGGATACGCTTAAAGGCCTTGTGAGGGCGGATCGAAAATTTCTGTTTATATGCTTATAAAAAAAGTACATATGTATACAGACGGATATTTATTTAATCTTTCAAAGTGTTGTGTTCTCTTTAAAATATCTCCCGCCCACTGCATTGAACTTGTCGCTTTTTCCCACTCTTTAAAACATTTTAAAAATACCCCTTTGGAGTTAAGTTGAATTGGTCCTGCAAATTTATTTATTTCCTCTATAGTTTTGAAACGTTGTCTCCTCATTTTTTTTATATCCGTGAAAACAGGAGAAAAATGTCGGAGCAAAATTTGCGGTACTAATCCCTATTGACCGTAGAACCAGGTGGCAACATGTGTAGACGAGAATTCCCTTGTAGTCGAACAAAAACAGCCAAAATAACATTGGCGTTGATTCTTCTCTCCCTGAACTTTTTCGATTACCCCTTTCGTTGGAAGCACCACTGGGAGAATTGGGCTTTGGGTCTCGATGTCGTAACCATATACCGTTGTTGTGTGTGGGCACGTTCAGGCAGACACACGATTGTGCGGGCTAGACGCCATGTGCTGGCGAACGTGCAGTGGAGACGTTTCTCTCTCGTACCTACCTACACACGAGTAGGTACGAGAAACGTCCAGAAGTTTCGATAGAATAGCCAACTTGGACCGAGACGGATCTATTGCATTCGAGGACAACATATGAGGGACAATAAATACAGCACCACAGAGAGTGCCGAGCCGCACTGCAGGTGATCGCAGGCGAGCGTGTTTTCCTTCCCAAGTACTCGACTAGCCTAAGTTCAATAGACAAAGTCAATAAGTCAGTGTGTACAGTTCAACTACATATCGGTGGCAATGAAATGGTTACGAACTGACCGACCCTTCAAGCCTTCCTTCCACTTTCGAGATCGGCAGGCGGTCATACGTCAGAAAGACGTGCCTGCCACTGCTACAACCCCTCCTGCTACTACTATTACTTCTTTTCGGCCACTGCATCGCTCAAGAGAGTTCCACGGTGGAAAAGACGGAAGCATCATAGAAAATGGAGGTGCATTGCCACACTTTGAATTCCTAAACAAAAGTACCGCTAATCCAGTTCATCAGCGGTGTCAAGGACGACCACGTGAAGGATCAGATCTTGCACAAGGCAGACACTTTCACGACGCTCGATGATGCAATCAAAGAGGCACCGTCAGTGTTCGTGCGAAAAGATCGGTTTACGGTAAACAAGATTAAGCACAAGGCTGACAAGCGTCCGCACATTAAGTCGATGTCCAATTCGTGCAGGAAGACCGAGCAACTAAAAGTCGTCTGTCAGCAAAAGCAACATCAGGTACAAAAGTCGCAAGGTTAGTACATACAATCCGAACAGTGAGGCCCGACGTCGACCCGTTACTCGTGATGGTCGAGATCGAGGGTGCCAATGCTACAATGGAAATGGACAGCGGCTGTGGAACCACTGTAATGCCACTCTCGTCTTTATCACTGGTTTTGTCGAAATGCATACACCATTTGCCAGACATCACTTTAAACGTGGCGGATAGCAGAGAGGTGAAATCAAACTCTTTCGTGAAAGTACCGCAGCATTACTCGAATATTGCGGCTATAGCTAGTTAACGACTTCCAATATCCTATGTTATTCGGTCGCGATTGGATGAAGGCGCTGAAGTGGAGGGGGGGGTCGACGTTCGCCGAGTGGAAAGCTTAATAACATACTACCTCCATACTCTAAGCTCACTGCGCCAGGAATTAGGACGCTAGCGGCATTACATGCACTGACAGCCCAGTTCAATGACCGGCCGAAACCAGTATACTTAAAGTCTAGGACAATACATTATGCCCTCGCCGAGAGCCTTGAAAGGTAGTTACAGGCAATGGAGAAAAGAGGCCTTATGAAAGTTGGAATGTTAGAAAAGAAACCCACGGAGTTTAATGCGTTTCTTAAGCGTCTCAGGAATCAGCCTTCGGGAGCTACGGGAAATAGCCCCGCATCTTTCTTTCTGGGCCGGCAGATTCGTGATCGCATAAGAATGAAGAGAGAAAAAGAGAACCGACTTTCTCTCAAAAGAGAACCGACAGGTATCAGCGACGCCGGCTGAGATAGTTTCCCGATCCTGACCGACCGTCGTCGTACTAGGCAAGCATCCTTAGAACTTGCAGGGCACCGGCTGACTATCAAACGAGAGGCAAGGTACCTAGGCGTAACGCTGGACACAGGCCTCACCGGCCTGCCACACATCCAGAGCATCATCCAGAAGGTCACGAAGGTCTCCACCAAACTTGCATGCATCCTTCCTTGCGAGGCGCGACGCACGCCAAGCGGCTGCTCCTAGCGGCTGTGGCAGAGGCCATTGCCCTGTATGCCGCGCCCATACGGGCTGGTATGGCGTTGCGGACCGCAAAGGTACGGCGCATGATACGAAGCTCCTAAAGAGCGATGGCCATCCGGTTCACACGGGCGTATCGGTCTATCTCGATGGACGTCCTGGTGGCGCTGGCCTGCCGGATCCCTTGGGACATACTTGCCTACTTAAGAAAGAAGCAAGTGAGGTGGACAGCGACACTTCCTGGACCCATGCTCGGGAGCACTCCCTGGACACATGGGCGCGCACGCGGTCCAACCCACCAGCTAGGGATACCAGAGGAGCCTGGACAAGTAGCTTAATCACTGACCTCAAAACCTGAAATAAGCTCAAGGGAACACTTACATATTACTCCGCGCAAGTGCTCACAAGGCATGGACAATTCAAGTCGTAGCTTTTCCGCATAGGCAAGGCGAATACATATATTTTCGTTTTCTGCACCACAGGCGCACCCGATGACGCGGCACACACCGTAGAGGACTGCGAGACCCTTGCGGCCTACCGCAACATCCGACAACGGACCTGCACGCTGGGATCCTATACCTAGACGGGCTTATGCATTAAAAATTTCGCCAGGAGGATCGCCGCAGATCGCGATTCAACACTAGGCCTCTAGTGTCCACTCCCGGGCAGGACCCAGCCCTGCCCGGGACATACTTGTAGACTAAGGAGAGAGTCGCAGTATGGGAGTCCCCTCTCCTGGTCTCGAGGTAATGGTCACAATTCCAAACCAGGAGAGGGTGGGAGAGGTGGTTTTTAGTGGGTAGCACGCGCGGATTAAATCGAGTATTATACTCTCCCTCGGCGTTTAGTCCCACACTACCCTCCATTAACACCGGAGGGTGTGCATAAAGCATTTTCCACCTCTACACAAAAAAAAACGTTGTTGGGAGCAATTTACCCCGTGAAACGCACTTTTGTTGAATTTTAAATTGAGTATCTGACAGAGGGTGACGTTCTGCGAAGCCAACAGCATCAGGCTGACCGTCTGTTCTATTCCGGTAATAACAGGCGGTCCAGGTAGTGACCGCCGCGTGGATTGCGAGGTTGTTAATGGTAAAATGTCGGCTAAATTTAGGGATTCGGCCGTGTTCTATCGTGACTTCTAATATATTCGACGTTGTACCTGGTTTATGGACAGCGATGATGTCCATTTCAACCGTGGCGCAATACAGGCGACAAAGCTCCTCCAGTTGGCATCGCTTCCCCCCGCGGATAACAACGCGGTAAAATATTTATATTTTAATGCACGCTCGATAGATAACAATAATTGTACATTGCTCAGTTCATATACTGCCTTAAATAATATTGATATAGTGTTTATAACCAAAACCTGGTTAGATGTGGGTGGTAAACATGTTACTAATAGTGAACTGTCGTGTGATTTTGATGAAACATGTTACTAATAGTGAACTGTCGTGTCGGGTTTTATATTAATTATAAACACGATGAAAGTTTGTGAATTTAAATTAGAGAGTGGCATTGAAATAGTCGCTTCTGACGTATATTCCAAATTTAGTCCCATGAGGGTTGCCTGTTATTATGCGACAAACGCCGGCACCCTTGCTTAACGCAATAAACGCATAAAAACTATATGTGACTCATTTGACATCATTTGTTCTACAACTAATCAAATTTTAATTTCTGGGGATTTTAACGTTCCAAAAATACACTGAAAAAATATTACGCTTCTAGATTCACAAACCATGGAGTCTACCTTTGTTAACGCTTGCTTTTTTCCAACGGCTTACACCAACAAATAGACGAGGTCGCTCGCCCTTGACTGTACTGCCTTGGTATTGAGGCCACGCAGGTCAGTTCTAGTGATGTAATAGATAACTCATCATGGCTAGCGGTGATGAAGTTCATCTTCAAGGAAACCCTGTCGAGTATGTAAAACATTTCGCCTACCTCGAATTAACAACCACTAAGTTGTGTTTTACGCGAAATGTCAAAGAAAGAATCCGTAAGAGTCTTGTGACATTTACAGTATTCAAATACAAGCGCGTCTGTTGTTAAAAGCAGCCTTGCAGCTATTTGATATAAAAATAGGTTCCACAGCTGAGTATGGGATACAAGTGATATGGCCGTACCTCAGCCGAGCAAACCTTGCTGATCTCAATAAACTCAAAGCTGCATTTCTCAAACGTACCCTGGGTGTCCACAGAACAAGCCGCAACCGACTTGTCTACCTGGAAGCTGGAACACCTCTCTTCACAGAGACTTTGCAGCAAAGCTTGCTGCTTAAATGCCTCGCACTGACGCATTTAGACAGCATATTCAGAATTGCGAAGCGAAACTGGCCGATGTCGATCCAGCTTTATTTATGACGCCTGCCCTCACCTCGAACACGTGGAAGGATCCCAATATGGCATATCGTAATCTTACTTTTCGATTCGCTATGCATGGATTTCACCATAAAATTTGTGTTCGACCTGGCCACCGTGAACCTGACGAATCATGTAGTTGTCAACGTTGCTGTCCGGTTTTTGTAAACCGTCTAATATAACAAAATATAATACCTGCTATTTGGTCAATAAACTTAAACATAGCGTATAAGTAACTCATTCGCTACTGGAGGTAATCCTACGAATAACTTTGCTAGTCAATGTAATGACAATAACATTAATGACTGTGTATAATCCGACGACCTAAAGATATACGTTGAAGTTAAAGACGACAAAGACAAGGCCGAGTTACAGAAGGTAATTGATTCCATGCTATTATGGGCCCACTTGAATAGAATGGAAATATCCACTTCTAAATGTGCCGTGCTGAAAACAGTCAAGGACAACACTGCATATTTTATGAACGGCCATAGTATACCTAAAGTGTCAACATACAAAGACCTAGGTGTTACATTTGATTGTCAAATGAAGTATACATCTCATATCGCCGAAGTTGTAAAATCTGCGTCTCGGCTGTGCAATCTCATTCTTAGAGCGTTTATCGGGCATGACCCAGCAATGTACATAAAACTGTATGATACGCTTGTTGTACCAAAGTGGACATACTGTTCACAAGTGTAGACACCTTTTTATAGAAAAGATGTAGCTGGATAAATTTGTTAAACGAGTCGCACGGCGTTGCAATGTAAGGCGTGAGAGCCTCGTACTCCAAAACGTGAGCGAGTACCAAATGCGAGTTGACGTGAGACTTTTAACCAGCAAATCCGGAGTAATAACTTGAGTACCTTTTTCACAGTACGTCCAAATAATCTTCGTAGTGGTGTGCCAATTACTCCACCGAAAGTTGATAATGTGGAAGTGGTGAATAACGCATGGAGAGTTTCGCGACGTGCCCATGAGTGTAAATACTACAATGGATTTCAACACCCCTTTTTCAATAAAGTAAACTTTCTATTGTATTATAAAATAATGTAATGACAATAAGATATATAACCGGCATTTTTACGCTAACGCTATTGTGAGCTTAGACGCAGAACAACGTGCAGTTGGCCGGAATGCAATGTAGGTATACCTGTGCAGCACAGTTTATCGAAGAGGATCTCGGAATCTCCTCTGGGCACAAGCAAATATATCGTATGTCAGCCGTCTAAAAACATAGCTGCAAGTAAGGAAAACAAAACTGGGCGGTCGAACTGCTCACAGCAAAACTGACCGAGACATATATAAGCAAATGGAATAGACAGTTATAGTTTCGTGAATGCAAATTGAAGTGCAATACGATGAATTTTGAAGAACACGAGGTGATACACTTAAACAGATAACCATGGATGTGAAGGAGGATATGGAGAGAAGGACATCCTTGCAATTGTACAGGCAACAAAAAAAGGAATACGGCCGAAAAAAAGAGTATATATTCGAATTCGCAAGCGCCCGGGTTGTTCGCTGACTGTAGAGCTGGTATGCCCAACACCCGAGTGCTGGCGGCCAGATACTCGGAAGCTGTCGAGCCGGGTGGCGTGGTGTATTCGCATGCGCCTCGCGACCGGAGAAGATACATAGGTGCACGGGTTCGAGCCCCACCGTTGCACATTTGTATTTATGGGGTCCGTCTTACGAAGCAATGCGAAAGCAAACCCGTGGACGTTAAATGTGGGCTGAGAGGAATTTTCGGAACAGCAGCAATAACTACTAGTCCTATTATTCGCAGAATTGTCACTGATGAAAACATCTTAAGTATATCAGGTGGTGACGACGACAATATGGGTTCTATTATTGATTTAGTTTTAACCTCAGACTCATCCATCATTGAAGATATACGAGTATTTTAGTGGCCGATTCCCTCCGACCACAATGCCATTTTTCTATTTTATTTGATGTTAAATATTCTACGGTAGACGAGGGAGGTTATAACTTCTGGAAAGTGGACTATGAAATGATCAGCCGTAGACTTGCTTGTATAAACTGGAGAAACTTGTTTTTAAATGGTGATACCGTCAACTCGATGTATTATAACTTTGTTTACCAAATACATTAATTAATTAAAGAATTTGTACCTAAGCAAAATGATAAGCCAAAAAATAATGTTAGCTTACGTAAATATATAACCAATCTAAAACGGCTGACTGATCAGGAGCCCAATAAGCAGTACGAAAAAAGTTGCGTAAGGCAACTAGAAGACTTCGTATAATGGAGGAAGCTAGTCTTGATTTTAAAAGCACAAAGTCGTTTTTTTAAATACGCAAATAAACGATTAACGGGCAAAGAAAATATTGCGGCCTTAAATATAGATCAAACAGTCCTCGTAGATGACGCTTCTAAAGCAAACGCATTCTTCTCGACGGTTTATGTTGCCCATGGGGGTCCAGCTCCCGAAGGTGCTTCCAACGCCGTACCCTCGAGTAGCGGCTGTCTATTTTAGATATATCAGAATATAATTCTCTCATAATTCTTCTTCTTTTCTTTTTTCTCACCAAAATCAACCAACTACCCACCAAGTGCAGCTTTACTCCTGATTTAATCCCACCCATATTTTATAAAAAGGTAGCGACTCTGATAACTGAACCCTTTTTATATTCAGTAGGTCTTATGAAGATGGCATTGTGCCGCAGTGGGGCAGTCGTAACTCCTGGACATAGGAAGGGTCCAAGTCAAATGTAGATAATTATAGACCGGTAGCTTAATCATCAATCGCATGTATTTATTATCTTTGAACAACTGCTAGTGGACAGATTTTTGAATTTCTTAAATCCAAAGGCTTGTTGGATGAGAATCCACACGGTTTGACTAAAGCAAATCCACGACAACTCAACTAATCGAAATGACTCAAGATTGGGCCATTGCGATAAATAATAGACTGGCCTTTGATTGTGTATATTTTGATTTCTAGAAAGCACTTGATAGGGTAAACCATGTGAGGCTTGTACATAAACTTAGGTACTTGCATGTTGATACTCGCTCTTTGTCATGGATTGCTAGTTATCTTACCTGTAGAGAATTCTGCCTTCTAGCACTGCTAACGATTACTACAGAGTGTGAATAAGGCAGTTTCAAAATGGTGTGTGGATAACGAAATGCTTATATCAGTGCCGAAATGTGCAGTATTGTGCTTAAAGGGAGGTCATAACTACATGCTGCATGGGGAGTCTATCCCTATTTAAATAGCATTAGGTACCTCGAGGTTACGGTGATACCGGAACTGGACCTCATATCACACAAATTTTCCGACAAACTAGTCTTATATCCTTAGAATAGAATAGAAAGCGCTTTTATTTACCGATTAAAGGGTGGAAAAAGAGACTAGGTAGGCAATGACGCCCATGAAGCCGCCTTGTTGTGCGATTCTCTGTCTACACGCCAGGTGAACATATTATTGACTGTTTCTAATCTTGCAATACATTTCGGTAAAAACATTATTGGACTTCTGCGATTGTTCATTGTCACATCGAAGAGATGGTTGATAAGATAAGCACTTACAAGTTGCGATAGCGCTTGCGTGTCGTTGTTCTTCAGTCCAATCGACAGCGACGGAAAGTTTACAGCATTCGGCTCGATATCACATCTTCTACAGAGCTTTTTTAGAAATCTTCTCTGAACACCTTCGATCATCATTCTATGTGCTTGCACAAATATGGGCTTCAGACGGGTGAACAATATAAAAGTTTAGATAGCACAATTGCTTTATACAGACGATTATACATATTTAGGTCCTTGATGATAAAACATCGGAACAGCATGTTCACAAGTATAGATGTTGATTTGACTACTTCTCTTAAATGTGCAGAAAATGTAAGATCCGTTGCTAATATTATAGCGAGGTCTCGTGCAACATTAGCGGTGGCCAATATTGTCCCGTTAAGCTGATACTCGAGATCGAAGAAGCCATGTTTCAAAACGAGGCATTTCGAAACGGATAGCTTCATCCCATTGTCGATGCACCAGCGGCAGGTGCTATCGACAGCAGACTGTAGCGCAGTATGCGCTGAGGGAGAGTCCAAGCGAGCGTATATCTTTAGGTCGTCAGCGTACAATAGGTACTTGACACTTGATCGATATCTAATACAATATTTTTGCTGTTTTATAATAATTGATTACAATTTTTACATACGGCCTTATAATAGTTAAGTTGTTCTTAAGTTTACGTTCTGTTGTGAGGTGTGGCCTTACTTAGACAAACACATTAAAGCAATGGAAAGTGTACAAAGGAAATTCATTCGTCATGTCTCATTAAGGTGTAACATTGCCCAACATTCTATTGTGATAAGCTCTATTTGGGAACTGCAATCCAGAGCAGACTATCGCATGTACAATCGTATTATAAAATCATCAAATTTGTCAAACTATTTTAGCATTCGTGTAAACAATCTTAGAAGCGGTAACACCATCTCGGCAAAACAAATTGCCAAGACAGATCGCGTTAATAACATGTTTTTATGACGGACGGTTAGGGCACTGAGAACTCAAAATGCTAGGCACGCAAGTAAATTGACTGTAGTATGAGTCTAGGTAACGGTTCGTGACGAGCCCGGTGGCGTGGTGCATTCGTCTGCGCCTCGCGATCGGAAGAGACACATAGGTGCGCGGGTTCGAGCCGTTGCGCATTTGTGTTTATGGGGTCCGTCTTTGAAGCAATGCGAAAAGCAGTCCCATGGACGTTAAATCTTGGCTCAGAGTCAGCCCAGAAAGTATTAGGTAACGGTTCATAGAATGTAAGTACTGTAAGCATGTCCCCTTTTGACAAAATAAAGGTGCGTTTGAATTGAAATGCATAGATGCTTTGATGATCGTCTAAATCGTAAAACGTTTAGTTTTGTACCCCGTAAACAGCTGACAAGCAGGATTTCTCGGGGATTTGTCGACACACATCTACGCCCCTCTTCGTGCCATCATTAACTTGGAATACGGCTCGTACGGCTTCATATACTATGCAAAAAAATGCTCAGATAGCTGGTTTATGTTGGTGTCCAACTTGCCGAATTTACCGTTGTGCGCTCGTCCGAGGAGCAACATTATCGGATGCCCGATTCACACCATCCACACTTCTTGGTGTTTTGGCGCCAAAAATAATTTATAAACCTAAATGATGCACAATCGCGCCAGCTTGAGCTGAATTGTATCGAAAAACGTTACAGGCTAACGAAGAGGCGAACGTTCCGGATATATTCTAGTTAGCCCACCTGCAGCTAGACTCGGCGTACGATAGCCACCACGTTTGCCCGTCAACAGTAACCGTAGCAGTGACAACTTTTCATCTCCTTTCAGCCCACTTTTCCTCTCATTTGTCGCTCTCAGTATTTCCTTCTCTGCCATATTTTATCTGTCTCCTCTATGACTCGTAACTAGCTCTACTTTTATCGCTGCTGGCGATTACCTGTTTTGCCACACAAAACAGGGAATCCTTTTTTATAAAAGAGGTTTCAGAAATGCGTGATGATCATGCGTTCCTGCAAACAGGGACTCGTGTAGGACTCGTAAGACCACTTAACTCGTATTTCTGCTCGTTCTTTCAGGCTCGGCATTGCATTATATTTCGTAAAAAAGGTAGCCGTTTGAGTGTTCATTCATTAGGCAGATGGTGTTCAAGGAAGTCCAAGCATATTTACAAAAACACACACATACAAATTTATATATAGGGTGCCAAAAAGTCACTGTCAATACTTTGGAAGAAGAAAACCTGCCCTGTCTAAAACTAAACCAATGTTGGCAGCAAAAGGGAAATAGTCGTATAAAGGAGAACTCGCGAGATGTTTCTAGGAATATCTAAATCTGGAGCGATCTAGGAGTATACGTTTTGGCGTCTGCTCCGGAGCATTCAGAGATTACTGGCGATACACATTTGTCGAGCCTACATGACGATAGCGACAATTACAGCGTTTGTCCTAGTTAAACGCATACCGAGGGACTTTATAAGTAAATGGCATGGTTGCCTCAAGTAACCGAGAAATGGAAAATCACCAGACGATGCTGCCGTACTAAACGTAGACAAACTAAATGCCCCCTAGCCGGAATGACTGGAAAACCTAGAAAAATTAGGACATTATAAGAGACTAATACCTGTACACTTGTATGGTGTAAGACACTATCGAGAGATGACTCACCATTTAACCTAGGTGCTCAGTGGTCACGTCTGCTTTGAGTAGTTTCTGCACGGCGTTCGAAAGACGGTTTTACTTGAACGTCTAACGTGTAACAGTGGAGAGGATGACATGGCAGAACACACGGTGTGCCGATGCCAAGGCTTCCTAGGTTCGAACGGACCATGCCTTTTTTTTTAGGGTGTGGGAAATGCATTTACGCACACCCGCCGACATAATGGCGGGTAGTGTGAGGCTAATCGCACGGGCAGAGAGTACATGACTCACTCAAATCCGAGCGCACTACCCACTAAAAACCACCCCCCCCAGAACCCCCTCCTGATTCGGAATTGTGAACCATTACCTCGAGACCAGGAGGGGGAGCCTGATGCTTAGTCTGTAGGTGTGTCCCGAGCAGGTAAGTCCTGCTGGGTTAAATCAGGGAGGCCTTTACCACTTTATCACCATACGTAGATGCCCGTAGGGTGAACGGTGAGCTATCGCGATACGCAGACAACGCCGTACATGCCTCAATGAGTGGCATCATCGGGCACAACGGCGTCGCAGAGAACGCATATGTCCGTAGCTGCCTTTCCGATCTTCATCATGTACGCCTGGAACTGGCCATGTCCGCTCAGCGCCTGGGCAGCGTAATACGTCATTGGTCCCTGCGCCGTATACCACTTGCGCAATTCCGTGATGAGGGAGCGTGTCCACCTCTCGTGTACCTCTCGTGCCTCCGACAGGCGGGTGGGTCCACATCTTCGCCTAAGCGGCGAGTGTGGCCTCTCGAGCCTCAGTCCACGATGTCTCCCCGTTGAATCTCCGTCTGCTCCTTTCTTACGCCAGCATGTTCCATGGAAGCAGGCATGCGAGAACAAGCAGGACGTCCGTGGAAACCGCCCGGTACGCCCGGCTAACACGGATTGCCACACCTCGTTGCGAGCGGCGCAGGGCTCGACGGGCCGTGACCGTCCTGAGTGCTAAGACCGCCCACACTGGTGCGGCATACAGCGCGACCGCTTCTGCAACAGCAGCTAGTAAGCGCCGTTTGGGATCGGACGCGCCTCCCTCCCGGGGTAGTATACGGGCCAGGTTGGCCGACACCCTTGCCACTTTCTGCGAAACGTGCCTGATGTGTGGTAGGCCAGTTAGACCTGTGTCCAAGGTTACCCCTAGATACTTAACATGGCGGGACGGCGTGAGAGCGTGCCCGTTGAACTCCAGGAAGATAGGCCGTGTCCGCCTGCGGTCGGTTAGAAAAAGGGCCTCGGTTTTTTGTGGTGCTAGCTCTAGGTGATGTTCAGTCATCCACCTGCTTACTCGATCAAGAGCCGTGTTCGCCCTGGCCTCCAGGATAGTCCATGTGCGAGCGGTAACCACCAGTGCAAGATCATCCGCGTAGGCGATTGTCTCCACCCCATCCGGCAAGACGTCCAGCCGCAAGACACCATCGTATGCCAGGTTCCATAGAACTGGGCCGAGTACTGAGCCCTGCGGCACCCACGGGACCATGCCCTGCGACCAAGGGAGTAAAGGCCAACTAGCATGTGCCGAATGTATTACCGCAAAGGCTATTCCGGACCTATCTGGGCTATAAAAACCAAAGGATATAATCGTGGATAGCCCTAAATAGCATTTTAAAGCAATCTCTTTTTTTTTTTATTCTAGCCCTAAAAAGCATGTGTCGGATCCCACACTACCGACAAAAACAAATTGATTAAGCGTGCAGAAAGACGTTTTTCCTTTCTAATAAAATGAGGATTGGTTTTGCCTGATCTTAACTTTGGTCATCGAAATTGAATGCATACATACAGGCAAAAGTTAGTACTGCTTTATCAAATTATTCACTCAAATTACCTAAAAACGAAAATATCGTTATTAGATTACAAGAACTGTTCGAAAGAACGCTCTGCCAATCGTTTTGCAAAATTTGTAGAAATTGTAAAGATTTTGTTGCACGGATTTAAGTTGTCAGGCATTTGCCCAACTATAGCAATGACCCCGAAGCAACGGCAAATTCTGTGAACCAGATCTTCACTCGACTAGCGAGGGGAGTCTTGTAGTGTGTATAAGTACAAGTGTGCCACAATTAGGTATTATGCGTCTATTATAGACAACGCCGCCCGTGCATCCGCCGCGCGACATACGCGTTACCGTTACTCGGGATTCATAAAGTATCGGGAGTCGACCCAATGTAAAGCACGTATCAATCAATACGTGCTTCATATTGGGTCGTTACATTACACATTGGTAGAATCGTTAAAAAACGCGACGGTTCAAATAAATTCGTCTCTGTTGTCGATCTTCTTGTTGCTCTGAAAGGTCTCACTTGCACCTCTACACAGTCAACTCAATGGCGGCATAATTCAAATTATTGGCCAATGCAAGTACATCTCCAAACCTTAATTGATTGGCAATCACCAAATCTCCAGCAACTGGAAACTAGCATGCGCTTTGTTATACTATTGAGGGGCCAGCTGCATCGGTGTAACATCTCCTTGTAATTTCACTGTCACTCCTATGAATATTAGGGTATCAGATTACTGAGTGGCTACGCAACGTGTGTCGTCGTATGTTAATCGTGTAATTCCTCGGAAATGAGTATGAAATATCTGTATGCACAAAATCATCATACGACTAATGACGAGCATATGAAAACAAAACGAACACGTGCGGCAATTACAATTTAAAGTTTCCAGTGCCTATGCAAGGCACACAACAAATTTCATGAAACAGAATAACATTATCTCGTTAACATACTAAACTGAGTGTATGAAGCCTTTAGCATTATTCTCAGGATTTTCAACACTTGGAAAGTATGTGCCAATTTGCATGAATTAAAACAAGCTGGAACGATTGTATTTACGTACACAAAGTGTCTTTCCAGTTATCCAGTAATAAACCGTATGACGCCTGAGAGTGGTCGGGGACACCGAATCTTACGTCTTCGGCCATTTGTTCGTTAACTTCCACCTTCTATGAGGTTCCCTAATACACGTGCATTCACAGCGGTCATAGAGCGAATAAAAAAAACCGCTAAACGGTTGTACAGGAAGCCCTGTCTGCCATTTCCTATACAACATTAGATAGTACATATGCAAACAAACAGCAGTGTGCTATCTCTATCATTTGAGAGCAAACAACTGCATTCAACGGTGCATTTGGAGCCAGTTCATAAATCCGGACAGACTCACAGCGCCTCAGACAGACGTGCTGCCGGCGCCGCCTTTGGCTCTTGACTAGAAGCGACGAAGGGTGGTGGAGGGGGAAGTGTTGTTGTTGTTGTTGCTGGTTCTGCAGTTGTTGTTGCTGTTGTTGTCCTTGCTGGAGAGAGCAGAAGGCCGAGTGGGTTGCTGTATACCCGAGGAGGCGGCGGTAAAGCACAGTCGTCTCTCGGGGCGGTCATATGGCGGCGGAGGCGTCGTCGTCGTCTACTTACATACACAGTTTGCAATCGATTGTTTACATTCGATGGTTTGTTTGAGTAAGAGGATTGGGTGGGAAGCCTTGGCAGAACGAAACAAGAAGAGGAGGCGGAGGGAGAGGAGGACAGAGGAGGAGGGAGAGGAGGAGCAGGAAAACAAAGGCAGAGCTCGCTGAGCAGTCGTCGTCGTCACCACCAGTGAGAAACGGTTCATCTTCAAGATTCGATCCAACAACGATTGGTTGGTTGATTGATGGAATGCTTCTCGCAGGGACGGGCGGAGTAAATGGAATGATCGTGTGTGGGCGTGAGTGAGTAAGTGAGTGAGTGGTGGTGGTGGTGGTTGCATTGGGTCGGTCGGTGGCTGCGATGATCGGATGCCACCGAGATATGGACGATTCGACGGACGACCTGAGAGAAACGAATCGACTGTGCAGCAGGGTGGCAGAGAAGCTGCTGAATCTCCAAACCAAGGTAACATTGCACTGACTTTGCGCTTTCGCGATAGCTCTTTCATATTGCAGAAGAATTGGGTAGGGACAAAACGCGTACACGGGAATCCACAGAATATATAGCATGCATACGTGTAGACGAATACACAGAATGAATAACATGCATACGTGTAGACAAATACACAGATGATATAATATTTATTTAATTACTACTGCTAGTTTTACGGCGTCGCTGCCACACACTTGGAGTGAGTAAAGTCATCTTCAGTCAACGCCAAGGGCATGCTCCGTTGTGTTTCCTTTCGTTCGTTTTTAATACCTGTGAGCTATATTTGAAAAGAGAAATTCAGATAATGTCGTTGGTGTTTTGCTTTTTTGCGGCTGTATGCAATGTGTCAAGTGTAACATCGAACTGCTGGTGGCCTTCTCTCACTTTGCGCACTCGCGTGTTTTGGCCGTTTAATTGTTGATCTAGTGCGATTTCATTCGAGCCAGGCTACGAACGTTACCCAAAAATATAATTCAGCAAATTGTAATACTAATAACTGTATATAGGTCTGCGTCAGTATTGTTGCGTTTTAGCGCAAGCATGGCTATACGAAGTGACGTACTTAAAATGAGTTGAGTTTACTTGTTTCTCGAAGTGTCGACGAATTAAATGATTCGTTGAGCGCACTGCTGATCGCTGCTGCGCGCAGTTTTTTTTTGCTGACGGAATACATACATCTGCCACAACAACGGTAATCATTTTTTGGAATCAAGAGGAGAGTTAGTTTACGTAGGTAATTTGACATTAATGAATGAATTACAAGAATACTTACAGATATATACGCATAACACACGACCGGATGAAAAAATATACAGGGCCATTCATATTGTTGTGCACGCATTTCGAGGTTTGATAGAACTCGGCAAGAAAATAAGTTTTCCCTATGGAGGGAAGACGTGGAAACGTCTTGTTTAGGAGAGAGACTGAAGTTTATAAAAGTAGTTTTTCTGCCTTTTTTTCCTACATAGTTGTGCGAAATCTCTGTTTGCTTGAGAACCAGTCAACGCATGAAGGAACCGATTACACCGGTGTGTTCGGAGGAAAATTCTGCACAACGGAAGACACTTCACTAGCTTGCGTAGCAAAAAGCTAATACCCAGATTAAGGAAAGGCATGAAAAGTCGATATTTTACGTTAACGCCTTTTCATGAAAAATCGTAAAATTTTGCCATTGCGAACAAAAATGTACGTCCGAAAGACCACTCTCACGCAATAGCAAATTTAATGCCCATCATTTTCGTATCAAGGTGATGGTGCTGCGTTACGTAGTTGTCAAGTCACTAAGCTTTTTCGACAGTCATATCGAAAGCGAAGGCATGCATATTTCCATAGGGCGTATGAGAAAGTTAGGTACATATTTTGAGGTTTGGTAGAACTCAACAAGAGAATAAATTTTCCTAGTGGAAGGAGGGGGCGGAAACGTCTTGGCAAATTTTTACGGTTCTGAACGTGAACACTTGCACGTAAAACATAACAACTATGACTGTCGAAAAAGCTTAGTGACTTGACAACTACGTAACGCAGCACCATCACCTTGATACGAAAATGATGGGCATTAAATTTGCTATTGCGTGAGAGTGGTCTTTCGGACGTACATTTTTGTTCGCAATGGCAAAATTTTACGATTTTTCATGAAAAGGCGTTAACGTAAAATATCGACTTTTCATGACTTTCCTTAATCCGGGTATTAGCTTTTTGCTACGCAAGCTAGTGAAGTGTCTTCCGTTGTGCAGAATTTTCCTCTGAACACGCCGGTGTAATCGGTTCCTTCATGCGTTCTCCCGCAAACAGAGATTTCGCACAACTATGTAGGAAAAAAAGGCAGAAAAACTACTTTTATAAACTTCACTCTCTCTCCTAAACAAGACGTTTCCACGTCTTCCCTCCATAGGCAAACTTATTTTCTTGCCGAGTTCTATCAAACCTCGAAATGCGTGCACAACAATATGAATGACCCTGTATATATATATATATATATATACATGTTTTTTTATTATTATTGCGCTGGATGCCTCTCAGATATTTTGAATATAGTCAACGAAGCGTCACACTGATAATATGCTGAAACGATATTACAGAGTCCTGCACCATATCGTCTACCGACTAACTGTGTCTACTGACTTCTATTTCAGGCGCGGCGTGGAACACAAGCATGTGGCATCATCGTCAGGTGTGGCTAAGCGTTGCTGTTGTCCACAACGAAGACGACGAGGACGAGGTTGGCGCTGCTGCTACTGTTGCTGCTGCTGCTGTACGGGTGAACCCGGTGAGGGCGCGGCTGGACAGTACCGACATGCGGCGAGATGCATCGAGATGTTGTTGTCATCAAAGGGTGGTTGAACCGACGCCAGTCGGTCATAAATTGTGATGCTGTTCAGGCCGTCTCCTGTGCCCTGTGTTCACGGCGGAGACGTGGCAGTAGCAGTCCTCATTGGAGCCACAGTCGCTACAGAGGATCAGGAACTAGGAGCAGCAGCACTCCTGCTGCTTGGGGTCACAGTGTGCGTCGAGGAACAGGAAAAATAGGCTGGAGTCCAAGCTTGGCCGTGGTGGATAGCTTCGCCACTGGCGATGGCGACGCGCTTGCCGTCGTCGTCGTCGTCGTCGCTCTGCAACCGACGATGCTGCTGGCCCGGCCGTCTCTGGCCGAAGCTCGCGTTTTCTCTGGCCTTATTGCTCGTTTCATCGGGCTGGATAGCGTCCGCCTCAAGACTAAGCACGTGCAATCGCGAGAGGAAGCTATTCACCGAACCCTACGGCCGTATCACAGACGGA
>QVRM01001742.1:0-52805 GCA_003439945.1 Dermanyssus gallinae
ATACGTCAACAATGTTGACAAACATTTGCTGTCATTTGCTGACGATCATATAGAAGGTTTGAAGGAACGGTGAATCTCTTTCTGCTGCGTTGCTGTTACTGTTGTATCATTTGTCGGCTACACTGTTCCGTCTGTCAACGGACGGCAGTGTATGATAACGAAACGATGGTGCAGATTACAGTGTTGCGTAGTTTATCAGTCTATCAACACAGCTCGGCATGATTATTCCAAAACGTACGGGGGTAAACCAGAACCGGCGACGAACGAGGGAAAGAAGCACACTCGTAAACGCCGCCGGCATGTCATAGAATTGACACAATCGGAGACTTGGTAGGGCGACAAAATGCATTCGATCTCAGTGAGGACATAATGTCTACCTGAGCGCGATGCGAGCAGGCACAACATTTCGCAATGTACATACTCGGACTGACTCAAACAAACAAGAAGTTTATCGTGCGGACTTTGTTGCAGGAAACACGTTACGATACCCCCCGGGGTCGCTGAAGTTTCTGCCGTTGTTAGTGTGGTCTTCATTCATCCATCGATCGGAAGACATGTCGAAAAGACACATCCTATTCGTCACCACACAGTCGAAATTTGTTTCACGCACTAACGTTACTTAAACGCCATTCGCTTCAAAATATCCCCTAGCTAACGCTCATTACTTCATTTCGGCCGGATAGTGTAAAGTTCGGGCTTAACACTCGGGCACACAATCCTAATCCCAGCTAACAACAAGCCTCACGTTTGCAAAGCAAATCGTCGGCTTTAACACTCAGTTCGCCTAGCGCCCTGCTCATTTCAGCAGCAGCCACAACCTTCTCGATCAAATCCTGTACGGCCAGACAACAAAAAGTCTCAATTTTTTCAATCGCATCGAATTATTCTTCATGTGAAAACTCGTGCCGCACAGTGTGCCGTTTGATTGCGGCATCTACGCTGTGCGGCGTAGCCATTCAGATAAGGTTTTAACGGCGTACCTTCTTTATTGTCGTTCAAGCTTCCTGGTGGTTTCTACATCTGTTCATCTTCTTCTTGTTCTTCTTCCTCTTCCCGTTCAGCCAGTTTGACAACTTCCGATTGACTGAGGAAGAAAGCGCTTTGTTGGCTCATCTGACAGGTCTCTTCTGCCTGCGATATGAAAATAGGAAAACGTGTCGAAACTAGACTGTCACCACAAAATAGATTCTTGAAAAAGATGTTATATATAGTACCAGGGCAAAACTGGCCACAAAATAGCGGGCGAGCACAACCATTATTGCAGTAAGCGGAAAATTGTCAATTACTATATAAATAAATATCTATATATATATATATATATATATATAGATATAGATATATAGTATAGATATATATATATATCTATATATATATATATCTATATGTATATATATATGTATATATATATATATATATATATATATAGAGCAGCAAAGCGCTCACACAATAAAAATCACAGCCAAATGTCAACAAGGCAATTCCCTAGGCCTGGCTCAATCTTTGACTGTATGAGGAACATAAACATGACAATGAAACCATTGTAAAAAGCGAACGATGATGATGATTATATTGATCATCATATCATGCAAGTTACGTTGATTCATTGATTAATTACGTTGTTACGACACCCCCCCCCCCCCGCATCATGAACATGATCGCATCGGTCTCGCTAGCATAGCTACTCTCGACATCATCTTGCCTCGGTTCAGTCGACCTGCAGGAGTTGGCCGTGACGGCTCAACGACTAAACCATAGAGGGTCTAAGACTCCACAACGAGACATCGTCGCCACCCCTCCGACAAACTTTAACTTTTCGGGCTGACCCTGAGGCAGCCAAGGTTTAACAGCCACGGGACTGCTTTTCGCATTGAATCATAGGCGGACCCCCATAAATACAAATCGGTGCAACGGTGGGGTTCGAACCCGCGCACCTATGTGTCTCGCCCGGTCGCAAGGCGCAGGCGAATGCACCCCCAAGTCACCGGGTTCAACCCCTCCCTCCTCCCCAACCTGCGTTTGTTTGTCCGTCGTTGCCTATGGAAACTTGTCCTCTTACTAACGTACCGTAGACAAGTATGTATATATATATAGAGTGAGAGAGAGAGAGTGGGAAATATGTACAATAGTATGATCAATATTGTACTGTTGATACAGCCTTACATACAGTCTCAAATGAGCGAGGAGATTGCATTGCACTCACTTGCATGATATCTTACACATATACCATAACAAATACTTACAAACACATGTGTCACAGGGTTCGAGATAAGCGCCTTTCCGGCATAGGAGATGGTGAAAACCGTGTACAGCAGGGCAACGTGTCTATTTGCTCTGCCCGTCCGTGCCATTCCATTCTGAGCTAACTATCTGTCGTATAAAAATGTGGGGTAAATCTCTGTCATCTTGTATTCATATCTCCGTATGATCTCGCTGTAGGCGGGGGTATCTGGGAGCTCAAACTATTTTTGACCTGTTCCACGAATAGTGAAGTATGGCACAGCAAATACGTGAGGCGGTTGTATGCGGACGTATGTAACGGGCGTCCAGAACAAAGTCATGCATTCGCAACAAACAAAATTAGGTGTTGACCTAGCAGCAAAATCCGGTTACGCCCTAACAAAATTACAACAATTCACGAGTTGGACTATACGACATATCACAATAACTTCATCATCTAAGTTGTTTTACGTAAACACTAGTACAAACGCATGATTCAGTCTAGACGAGTACAAAAGCCAGAAAGCTATTCCCTAAGTTGGCGAATATCTGGAAAAAGTCTGGGTAGTGATCCCACGAATATCTGGAAAAATGCTTTTTCAGATGGTTGACAGGGCCGAGACGCCTGAACAATGCTCGGTCGATTTCTAATACATTAGAGGTACTTCTGACGTTGTGGCACGCCGCTGCGTTTTACGGTACCTAGAGATGGGAACAGGAAACGTCAATAGGAGACCTTACACGAGTAATGTTAGCACCTAGGATTGCAACTCAAAGCGTATGAAGCAAGTCAGTCTCAAGAAGCCGCATAGAGGCCGCAAACTGAGTCCCTACACTCTCTGGCAAACATGCCTTACCCCAGATAATACTGCCGTAGTTTCGTGTTAGAGAGAAAAACGTTTTCGTTTTTTTTTTTCTTGAACCTAAAATCAAGCTTTCAATGAGAACACCTATCAACCTCATACGGCGCCAAGACAAAATAATGACATAGGAGTTGAGCATAATAAGTTCACGTCAATCATAGAGCATTATGCCGAGACACCTCGACTAAAAAAAAGACTAAAAACAAGACAGGGCCCCAGATAGAACCCTATTTGGTACTGATGTCTATGGGTCGATATACGGATTCGACGGTTCTAATCCTACGGTGGCCGGTCTACAGTCTGGCTTCCGGACAATAGAGGTGCGAGCAAAACCACTTAGTTGTCTCTGCTGAGCACCCTAGCCGTTGAAGCATCTATAGAACAATAAGAATAGTAAAGTTAAAAGACGCGGCAACGTCAGGAAAGGCACCCAGACAGGATTAGGATTATTCAATTGATAAAGTGCAAGTTCAGTCGATTTCAGTCGATCAACTGCACCGAAAGTCAAATTGATCAGCTGACAAAAAGTTGATGGACTCAAAGTGTTCAGTCAAAGATCAAGTCGTATCGAAGAAGACACTGAGAAATAAGCTTCTCATATACCTTGGAGGCATTTAAAAATAATCTTCTCATATACCTTGGAGACATTTAAAAATAATCTTCTCATATACCTTGGAGACATAATAGACCAGTGATATTGGACAGTGGCTTGACGACGGTAATTTTCTGTCACCTTTTTGTAAAACGAAACCACAAGAAAGGCCTTTAGACTTGTAGGAAGGTACTGAAACTAAAAAATAAAAAAGACAGATTATTAACCTTGGGTGAGGAGTCTGTGATGGAAGGAGCCGCTAGCTGGAGTAGTCCTCATAATACACAAACAAATGAACGAACACCGTAGAGCTCCAGGATCTAGCTTCAATGAAGGATTTTCGTGGACGCATAGTTTAGCCCATAATAAGGGATCATTTATCGGCCTTGAAGCATAGGGGACAACCGAATTCGAACGGATGGTAGCAAACTACCGATTTACTTGGTCAGCGATAAACCCCAGATTGATTATGGAAGGATTAGAGGTTGCAGTTCGTGTAGCTTAGATCAAAACAACCTTCTTAAATAAAATGTTTTTAATTCTAGATCTACTAAATGGCTTGCTTACCGCACGTTTCATTAAAAACATTTAAAACATGTTCTTCATTCATTTAAAACTTTTCAACAACGAACTTCGTAACTTCCTGTTTTCCAATCAGCACCTTTATTCTCAGGAGAGTACATGATTTATTTTTCTTATATATATATATATGTTATCACAAAGGATTAGGCACGGTTACGGACTCTGTCTAACAGTACATATTACTGTTAATGGTTTTCCGTGTTCGAGGAATTCGATGGGTATCGGACTTTGAACGTAGAAAAATACGGCGGACGGTGAGCATTATCTTGTGCGCTTACAATGGCACAGCGTTCAATTTTTTTTAGGGGGGGAAACGGCACCAGCTCTTCACCGGTAACGATCTGCTCCAAGAGAGCAGGGTCTTTATGGTACCGAAACAGGTGTTGCGGAGCTAGTCCCAAAACACAGTTCGTTTTCTGGCTCGCTGAGCTTCTTCATAGCTCACTGCGTGCACACGCCATAATCATGTTGTTCCACACGCCCTGCCGCGGGCGACAATTGGACGGGACACACAAATGCCTAATACTCTCCTCCGCGTCAGGCGTCCGTACCTGCGCACAGCCGCACCAACCAAACGCTCTGTTCGCGTCCTTAGCCGTCTCATTGCATTGTGTCCCAAAGCGGCATATTCTAATTTCAACTGGTTGGTTGTTACGACGTTTTGTGCATCTATTTATCTAAACTCATACGCATTATAGAAGCCCGGATTGCACCGATATCCCCATTTCTGACTGACCGCTAAATCATCACCGAGCGAGATGGCTTAGTGGCAAAGCCTTTGCCTTGCATTCGGGAGGACTGGGTGGTTCGAGACCCAGACTGGCCACTCTTATATTGGTTTGCATGGTTACCAATTTAGACAAGGTAAATGCCGGAGTGGATTAAAATTAGCCATGACATGAAAAAACCGTACACGGGCAATTGCCTTACGGGAAATCTTGAAACAAAAACACTAAAACACTCCTTATCGTGTTTGTATTAATCACCTGATTCCAACATCTGCGTCGGAATCATCAGCGTCATGGCCATATAACTATATCTTTCAATATCTGTCTCGATCTCTCACCTGCTCTACTACTTGTGTCGAGCCAGCTGAATCAGTCGGAGACGTTGAGTCATTAAACTCGGCCGTATGGCCATTGTCGGCGTCGGGTGGTGTAGCATTCAAATCAACAATCAACTTAAGAACAGCCACACTCAGCTTGTTCGCCTTCTTCTTAACTTTTGCACCGGACTTTGCTTTCAAGTTGGTGGTCAAAGAGGCTACTCTCTTCCTCGGCTCGACAGCGCTTCTTCGCCCGCTCACCATTGTCATTGATGATGGTCTGTCTGTCTCACCAGCGCGCGAGAGCAGAACGAACTCAAAAACCGAGAGCAGACGACACAGTCACACTACACTGCTAAATGACGACGCACAGGCAGGCGAGATGAGATGATAATATGTGGCCGGCACGGGATGACTTTAGATGATCTCGAACAATTAACTATTGACCAGGCATTATTACATCGCTACACGCCGCCCGGGCGCGCGAAGGGGTGAGAGCGGTGATCCGCCCCGTTGTTCGTGGCGAGAGTGAAGGCGTAAAGTAAACAGAGTATGATGACACGAAAGCATCAACTGCGCACACGTGCATCAATCACCAAGCCAAGCCACGAACAACTGAAGCTTGCTAGCCGAATCGAATCGAATCATCACGGTGACCTAACGAACTCAACGTTGGGTCATCAACACCACACACAACGACAGTACTCCGAACGACAGTACTCGAAAACGAAAACACTCGGCAATAGAACTCAACATATATAAAGAGAACAACACTCGGCACGCACGCGATTGATGATCCCACCACCACCACCACCGGAAGCAGCACCGGAATAGCTGCGGAGTGCCGCAGAGGACGTCACAGACGCAAGGCGACCGAAGGCACAGAAATACCGCCATACGATACAGACTCGACCCAATGACACGCCAGCTATCCGCACTCGACGCTAGCAGACGAACAAATACTGATATATATATATATATATATATATATATATATATATATAGTGTTGTTTTGTTTTTGACCGACGGTTTGCTTAACATTGTTGCACATGCATCGTGGTCACTGTAATGATTTGTTCAACAGAGATGGCGCTTTGACGCACTGGCATTGTTGTACGTGTAGAAGAATCGCATTGCTGCTCCTCGCCGACCAACCTTACATTGTTGTTTGCATTATGACGATACTTGGTGAAAATCTTTTCGTAAGCAAATGTTTGCATTAGAACCGTGTACTGCAACTCTAGTGAGGTCGAGAGATTTTTATAAGTAACCCAATCAGCGATCATTCGAGGGAAGTCATACCTTCATCTGAGGACCTCAACAAGAAGCTAGGTTGAAGCCACGGAACCTATGAGGTTCCAAAATGCCGTGAATATTCCGTGAATTTGTTTGCAAGCGCTTTCCTTCACAAACCAAGCGAACTTGGTTCCGAACTCGAGTTCTGTGTCCTTCAGGCTACACTCTTAAAGTAGGAACTCCTTCAGAAACTCTTAAAACCGCCTGCAGAAAGGTAGCCTTAACTTGACCTAAAATCAAAAAGTTGGTTCTGATCAAGAAAGGTCGAAAGGAAATACCTTTATGAACACCTTCCCACAAGTGTCTTATAAATCTCGTTCCATTTCTCAAAAGTATTACACCTACGAGCGGGAAGTGCTGAGCATGTTTCCGATATACAAACTTCTGCAAAATGGCAAGTGACGGCTGAAAGTAGAATCGACTGCGTACGAAGACGACTATATCGTTAGCGTATATAAGGGTATTCACGTATGCGTGTCAAATTTTGATTTCGCCAGGGAGACCATTTGCAAGCACTGAGAACAAAGCAGACTGATGCTATCGCCCTGAGTTACCCGAGTGTTCCGCGTCGTGTCCCGCTGCTCAGAGGTCCCGTTCGTCCAGCACTAGGAAAAGTGTATTTCAATTGGTCTTTACTTAGTATTGAATTGGTAGTTTCGATCGCAGCATAACAGTGTGACCTCACAGTACATAATCTGCATCTAAACGTTAGAGAGGCTACAACAGTTTCCGCACATACAAGCATGTGGTAGCATACAGCTTATGATTAGGTCACGCGACGACTGGACTAGCATTGCAAGCATTATAGAAAACATCATGCGCGCCAAGGAGAAGAAAAACCGTTACTGCACGACATCATCCGCGGGGCATCCCGGGATAGCTAAATGCTTAAACTACTCTCCCCCTTCGATCGTTTGAAGTTATGCTTATGCAGTTCCCGATCGATTGGGGGATTAGGACATGACTGGTTTTTAGTGGGTTGGAGCCCCACACTACCGGCCCACACTTGCAGACGAGTTTCCTGCGGTGGTGTCCGCGTGTGCGTACCGCATTTCCCAGTTAGTCCTATAAGAAAAAAAAAAAAAAAAACATGTGGTAGCGCTTAATGTCGCAGTTACCACAGAAACCAAATACGCATCCCTTCATGTTGAAACAGTTTAGTTGCATGCACATATCAGGGTGGTATCCTTGCCAGGTCATTCCGCACACAGTTGTGCAATTTCTTTGGCAACCTCTTTTCCATTTATCAGAGCAAAAGCTGGGCTCTCGGCATAGGTCTCAAAGCAAACTTCACGTTTTGGTCTCTCTGTCATGTCGTGTAGAAGTGTAATGTCTTTGTGCTAAACGGGACCTTGTCATATTTGAGCTAGAATTTAGCAGTATGCTTAGTGAGAAACACATAGACAGGGGGTAGTGCGCATCCACGTCGCTGTTTGCAGTGCAGCCCAATGTCAGATGAATTCACGTGACATTGGACACGATTCCGTCTCATTCATATAGCTGGAAAAGCCAGACGTCACGCGTAATTCGCCAACGACCTAACTCACACCGATGACGGTGTCTCCGTTTGAGCCCTAGCTATGCCTTGGGGCAGCCACGAACAGCGTTCAGTATATAGCAACAACGACAATAATAATGATAATAGTAATAATAATAATAATAATAATAATGATGATGATGATGATGATAATAATAATAACGAGAACAAACGCGCCAAAAACACAACAGGCGACAAACCAGCACCAACAAAAATAAACAACAGAAACAGCAATACCAACAGCAGTCAGAGCAGCAACAGCAGCAGCAGCAGCGGCATCAGGTAACTTCACTGACGAACGTAAAATCATCGTTCATGCATGCGATGATCTTCGACTTCGTAGACTTCTTCGCCTACCTACCTACCTACGGTCGGTCGTTTGGTTGATCTGCCGTGGTCTGGCGGCTAGCGACGGCTTGTGAGCGGCATCTATCTACTTATCTATCTTTCTGTTTCTCTGGCTCTTTCTGTGCGTGTGTGTGTGGAGGTCCATCCATGTCTGCCGAAGTATCTGAGGTCGCGGTTGGTCGGTGGGTCGGTCTTCACCGACTTCGACTTCACCCAGCCACCTCACGAAGCCTCGTCAGTCAGTCAGTCAGTGAGTCAATCAGTCACTTAGGCAGCCAGCCAGCCAGCCCTTCAGACAGACGGCCAGACGGAGAGTAAGTACTGAGTTAGTGAGTGACTGAGTCGGTAGTAGTCCCTCATCACTGGGCGGCCCACCAGCACCATCAACAGCGGCGTCGTCAGCATTAACGTTAGCATTAGCGGCGGCGGTGGCGGCTGCAGCAGCAGCAGCATCAGCAACAGTAACATCGGCCAGAAGAAATGAGGTGGTGAGTAACCGAAGTAGCCGAGGTTGATCGAGGCGACGCGATGCGAGGCGAAGTGAGGCTCCACCAAAAGCAGCAAGCACAGGCGGTGACGCCCGCCACCTTCTCGTCGTCGTCGTCGTCTGCCCGGCGTTCATTCGTTCGAGCGGGCGTCTCTGCGTCCGTCCGTCCGTCCGTCCGACCGACCGTTCGCCTGGCCACTCGCCGCTCGCGCTATCGCTGTAGCCATCCCCACGGCACGGTCGTCGGAGGCTCATGATGAGGCCGCGCGCGATGCGCCAGGCTTGGCGGTGAAAGCTAAGAATGGCGGTAGGGCATGGCGGTAAAAGCGCCAAAAACAGCAGCAATGATGATGAATACACAACAAGAGCAAAAGTAACACTGATGGCGACAACGAAGATGAGAGCAGCTCGAGCAAAACCGACGATAACCACAACAATAACGAAGAAAATAACAGCAGGACAACAACAACAACAATAAAAAGAACACAACAACAACAGCAACAATAAAAAGAACACACCAACAACAACAATGCCGATGGTGACTAGAACAACATGAGAAGCCGCGCGCCAGAAGCAGCAGCAGAATCCCCAACTTCAGAACTAAATGTGACTCTACAGCAGAGCAGGCTACACACCCGACACGTTGGTAATGTTTCTTTTTCTTTGCCAGCAACACCGAGCGCCGAAGAAGAAAAAGAAACCAAGAAAACAGCGCACGTGGGTAATGTTGCTGCTGATGCAATTGCTGACAATGATGCTATTGGAGCATCTCAACCGCTGGTTTTTATCAGCGGCGCAGGAAGGCAACATTGTACAGCCGGCAAACGACACCACAAGACCAAATTGACTAGTGGAAGAAAACTGTATCGGCCAGAGCAAAAAGCTACACGTCTTGTAATTATATATATATATATATATATATATATATATATATAGAGAGAGAGAGAAAGAGAGAGAGAGAGAAGATCTAAATAGTGGTACGTATATATTTAAAACTCAGCCATATGCGGAAAAAAACCCCATTGTAAAAAAAGTTATTATAAATGTGTGACCACAGATACTAATGAGCGACAGCGCAGACAAAGTAAATGTGGAAGAGAATCGTTCTTGCAAACGCCAAGGTTATTGGTGTCGATTCTGAAGGATGGTCATATTTTATAGTTATCATGGAATGAGGGTATGGAAATACGCGGCTCTTCTGCTTCTATACTTCCGGCCACCCCATTCGACTGCGTCATTGCACAACGCCCGAAACAGTTACTCGAGCTCGTTTATTGTTGGTTGTAGAGCTAACTTACTGCCTGGTTAGGTCTGAGACGTGAGGTTATGGACTGTCACTCGCCAACGCCATCGACAGTGAATAAATCGCTCCTTCAGGACGCTTCATGACTTCACGACTTCAGACGGCCGATATACGATACTATGTCCCGTGTGCTACTGTTTTCCCGGTGGTTCGCTCACCCAATAAGGCGAGTTAACCTAATAGCGCTACCCCCTGGGGTTCGCCAACTTAAACGCAATTTTCAGTCACATCTTACCATCCAGTGAGAAGCGGTCTTCTCGTTCGAACATCTATGGACCGCTCGTCCATAGATGTTCCACAGTGGGCTTGCTGGTCCTTGTTGCCACTGTTACAGCGCAGTCATAGTTGGTAGTGTCATCGCTGTCAACGCTTCTCGCTTTTGCTGATCGACGAGATACGGGCACAAGCAGGAAAAGGAAGAAGGGGAATTGAAAATTGTTCAACCTCTGTATGAGCTTGTTTGTTTGTTTGCATGTATGTGGGTGCGTGCTTACGTCCGCTTGTTCGTCTCTGTGTGTCTGTGTGTTAGTACGTATGTGTCTGTATAGACACAAATTGGCCTACGTGCACAACGTAATTGGCTATCCGTTCGTTCATCCGTCCGTACTGGGTCTTCGCAGCAACGAGAGTCACGAGTTAATCTGTATCAGTTCAATCTAGCTTCAAATTGCTAAGCCGAAACGTTGGTAGCTGCAGTAACGGCAGCAGCAGCAGCAGCAGCAACAGCAGGAACAGCAACAACGACAACGTAACAGCTGCTGCAACAAAAAGCAGAAGCCAACGGCAAAGAAATGAAAAATCGAAAAACACCCAGCGAAATGAAGACAAGCGTCGCCCGCAAAACACCGAACAAAGCATCCAGCTAGCTAATCGGTGACTAGATCAGTTGTTAGAGCAGCAGCAACAACAGCAGCAACAATGAAAACAGCAACAACAACATCAATGAA
Organism: Dermanyssus gallinae; assembly: GCA_003439945.1. Classification (NCBI taxonomy): domain Eukaryota; kingdom Metazoa; phylum Arthropoda; class Arachnida; order Mesostigmata; family Dermanyssidae; genus Dermanyssus; species Dermanyssus gallinae. The sequence goes on from QVRM01001742.1 coordinate 11,218, forward strand.
AACAAGAGCAACAACAACAGCAACAACGAAAAACACAGCAACAACAGCTACGTCTCGGTTTCTAGCCAGCAGGTCGTGTACAAATCCTGGAAAATCTGGACGGTTAGACTGAGTTTTTTTTACGCTCTGTATTGCCACGTTACTCACGACGACGACTCGGCGACCACAGGAAGGACGAAAACAACAAACAACAATCGAAGCTAAAACCATAAAGCAAACCATGTTTAACCATTGATGAAAAAAGAACTGAAGTTACTGAGGGTGGTGTAGACCAAAGAAGAGAAAAAGTGTACGTCGGACGCACTGTGAGTATGCGCGTCAAATTGTATACAAAGGATAAAAATGAGGAGGCCTCCAAACATCGGCGATGTCCTGATAAAACTACGTTGCTACAGCGAGAAGCTATGAGTTAGAGTGCACTTCCAAGGAGACTTTTGAACAACCAGGAAGTGACCGCTTCCAACCTCTTCCCTGTGATTTGCACAAGACATGGTGTTCTTGCCGAACAAAGCCGATAGCGAGTTAACGAACTGTTAGGCATACCCTCTCAGTTTAGGGATGATGCTAGTCTAACGTTTAACCCAAGAAAGAGCGCGATAAAAGTGTTCCTAATGCTGTACGCAAGACAGAGAAAGACAACCGTGGCTAACTTTGATCGAGGCCGACTCATCCGGCACCGAAACCACAAGAAAGAGATAAGGGTACACACCTATCTGAGTATGCTACAGATAAGGAGTCACATTCTGTGATTTGAGTAGTGTCTGAGAGTAGAGCCCACCTGTGTGAAGTGTAGCGCTCGTGCGGAAACAAAAGCACACGTCGTTTTTCGATGTACCGACGGTTACTGCACAGAAGATAAGATAGTAGAAGCCCCCGGTTTGCGAACAGTCAACTAACAACGGGCACATTTCAGCCGGTAGATCGAGAGACTCTTGATGAAAGACACTAGAACACGCTGACCTCCCTTGCTCGCCCCGAAGGGAGCGAGTGATTGAAATATCAAGATAAATAAATGATGCTCGCATCTCCGCTCGATAACGGCGGGAATACCCGAACTTCGAATTCTGCCTTTCTGCACTCCACTCGATAAACTAAACGTATTTCGGTAAAGACCGTGCATCAGTACAGGACCGTTTATCCCAAGACCCGTTGTCATACGTCTCTGCGTTCCGCGGCCTTAGCAATTCTGTACAACCAAGAGTTTGATTGGGTGTGTGCTCTGGTTATCGCACTGATCACTACAAACATAAGGCCAACAAGAACAACAACAAGGGTTGCGATAGCCATAACACAGCAATACCAATAAACAAAACAAGAGTAGTGTCAGCTTTAATAGCAAACCAACAACTGCCTCCAAAAAGACTAAAAGTTAAATACTCCTATCAAAAGAGTAACACAACACCAGCGAAAATAGCCACAAATACGCTATTCACGTGAGCATGGCGTGCGCTATGACGCTTATATATATATATATATATATATATATATATATATATATATATATGAAGTGCGGACGATACATTTGAAGATATTCAAATAATTGCTTTTGCTTTCACTAGTAGGAGATGTTGTAATTTTGCTTCAAATACAAATCTGAACAGTCACGAAACACTCATAGCAAGATCAACCAACAACTAAAGGCCAATAGTTAACCCCATCTATGTATGGGTGGTATCTTGTCAAATAATACACAATAAATTAATGCGCATAGACGTCATAGATGAATTCCAATTGCGAACATCTATTAAATCCGCGTGCAATTACAAACATCTCAAATGACAATGTATATCTATAACAATAATTGTGCACATGTCCGTGCACTGAAAGAACAACATTTGGACATTTCCCTAATCCAGCGGCGAGCGCTAGATAGATAGCTAGTCTTTGAGTCATTGGCTTTGACCATTTTCAATGGCCGTGAACTTCAGCCGCTTTTTCTATTTCTCGTGGGTCAGGCAAATCGCCGGTCAAAAGCCGGCAACGTTGTCAACATGGCTTCTTCGTAGTGTGGCGCAGCTTCTACACGTTAGATATGCATGCGTCCGCCCCCCTTAACGACAAAGCGCGGTCACAGTGGTACAAGTGGTACTTGTAGTAGCAGTGGTGGCATAACCTCCCCACCCCCCCAGGCGCGGGGTTAACAAGATGTGGTGGTGGTACCCCTTTCATACACACCGATGAATCACGTCGATCTTACAATAAGAAGAAGAAGAAGAAGAAAAACAACAACAAAAACAATAACAACAGCAGCAGCAGCAACAACAACAATCACTGCAACAACAGCACCAACAACCTTCTGTTCTTGCTGACACGATTCAATGTTCGAGCTGTTGTAATGATAGCGATGTTGATTAATGCGGGTGGTAATGTTGCCCCCCGGCCGGTGATTCAGCATGACAAGAAATGCCAATGTCTGTCCAAAATCGAAGCAGAATTTAGCTAAGAGTGCCGGTTTGACGGGACGCACTGCATACCAGCGAAGAAGCTCGCAAATAGTTATAAAAGATAAACAAAAATACTTACATATACAAGTGAATAAAACCGAGGGACAATAGTTTACATCCCATTATGCGTTGAATAAATATATGCCTACAAACAAAAGTAAATACATGGACAAAACGCACACACATAATTCATCAGGAAGCATATAAATGTTGAAATATCAAATGTATTGACCCCACTTAATAGACTAACATCGCACCTATAGTAGGGCGGGTCATGTGTTTTTCAATGTGCATTTTTTTCTCTCTGAACCAGTTGAGAAAAATACCAAACCGGGAATGAATGAGATGAGATAGCATACAGAAATGACATTTACTTACTCTTGGTAAACCCAATGGAGACAACTCTCTCCAACTAAACATGGTATAATTCCATCTCCAATCCCCACGTGTAGTAGCATTAAAGGCGCCGTAAGACGTAAATGGCCAGCCTAATGATGCTCTAAACTATATTTATATAGACACGTCTGTACGCTCCTCGTTCATTTCTCTCTCCATATATATATATATATATATATATGGAGAGAATTCCCGTTGCGTCCCGAATTTACATTGTTCATAATCCGACATATATATATATATATATATATATATATATATATCCATTAATTTATTTAGCCCCCATTAGCTATGAATATATATATATATATATATATATATATATATATATATATTTATTTACGGGGTGTGCAACTGAGAATGGTATGCGTAGTTCGTACCTGTTTACTGTTGCTGCTGTGGCTGGTGTTGGATCGATGCTGGACAGATTTGCGATGATTCACTATCGTTCGTTATGTTTTGGTCATTCTATTTGCTGGCTACCACAACAATAACATGATGCCGCCGCCGTCGCCGACAACAACAACAACGACAACAACACCACCACCAACAATGGTGAGATCACCAGGAAGAAGAGCTGGCTTATTAGAGCAGCTCTATGATCTTCCTTACAAGCTGTTTTTTTTTTCTTTCCTTTTCTTTCGTTTCTCTACACACTGGCTGCGGGTGTTGTTGTTTGTCTGCGATCAGCCTCCGATTTCCTTTCGCGCTATCGCGACTTCGCTTAATTTAAACTCGAGGCGGCAACGGCAGCCCCAGCGACAGGAGCAGCAACAGCAACAACGACGAACGCACACATCATGATGTTGATGACGATGACGATAATTATATCCTTGGCCCGCTGAGCACGCTGAGACGCATTCGGTCACCACCAACAGACGTCCAACGTCCATGTGCAACGGAGGGGTGTGGTGCTAGAAACACGTCCGAATCGACGTAGAGTAGTAGAGAGCGTTCATAAGCGTTCCGAATCGATCCATACATACATACATGCATACATGTACGCTCATACACAGTGATGTGGTTCCGAATCCGTTGTATCCCTGGCGGCTCACGCACACATGTGTAGAAACATCACACGCAGATGATGTATGATGACATCTCCAACAACGAATGATAGCTGCCGCCACAATAACAACAATAACAGCAACAACGTCAACAAAGAACAAAAATCACAACAACAATGACAGCAACAACAACAACGACGACGACGACGACAACGACGTCAACAACAACAGCGGTGGGTGCACTCCAACAACTACAGAGTCAATTCACAACACAATCCCACTGCGACGACTCACTCTTTCGCGGCACAACAAGGGAATCTCGACTGGACCTCGACTACACTGTATTGAGAGACTCGATCGCTCGTCGCATTCAAGCTCGATCGAGCTTTTTGAGGCTTCGAACTTCGTTGTAGTCAGCGCAGCAAGAACGCGTATTGACAGCAACAACCCGCGCCAACGCCGGGTTCACACGTGACGGACGGACATACGGGAACAATACAGGTCGAGCGAACAGGCTAACAGAGGCCAGTTACAGAACCACAGCAACGGCGATGACGACGACGACGGCAACGATTCGACAACGACGACGACGACGATTTATATCGATATGATGATAATCATAAGCGCATCACAGGCGTTCGAACGAAAATGGCTGGCCAATTTCGCCGCATCCCCACATTTCGTCGGATCGTCCGATTGGTGGAGGGTGGAGGCTACGCTCAGCTCCATACAGTTAGCCACAGTGTCCATTCCCAAGTCCGCACCGGCTGCCGGCCTGTGGCGACATTTAACAACGCTACGACGACAATACGAGCAATATTAGTAGTAGTAGTAGTAGTAGTAGTGGTTTTGCTCTACCGCAAGACACGCGGCCCGCCCGACGTCGCCCGCCGTGATCTGTTTGGTGGCGGCGGCAATCCGTTCTGCTGCTGTTAGTTCTCCCTGCAAATCGGCAAGAAGCACACAGCGTGTCAACAACAACAACAAAAACATATTGGTCTAAGGGGGGAAAGAGAAACAAACACCCTTACCCATATATATATATATATATATATATACATGTAAAATATTTATTAAGAATGCAAATGGAGCTACAATTGTCTCCCGCAAACGTATATATACATTAAAAAAAATATATAAATATATATATTTTTTAGCATTTTTAGCATTAAAAGTCATACGTAGTGTAAAGTCTTTTGAGATCAAAGATCAAAAACCATGCGATAGACTAACAACCACAGGGCTAGAATCCAACCAATCAACTAGCGGATTAAGTCAGTCGTGGTACGTACGTGAAGAGTCAATTAACAAATGTACGCACTCCTTAAGTAATTAAGCCAGCTTCGTGCGGTTAAACAGAGGTGGCGGCGACGACAAATAAAATTACGACACGGAGGGCAGAGAAACGGGATCAAATACGCAACACGTTTGTTGCATAAAAAAAAAAAAAAATATATATATATATATATATATACATGAACCATAGATATGGGCATCAGCTATCGACTTGTGACACTTAAAGTAACAATAATAATAATACGAATATTTTTTATTCTTCCTGCGGCAGAAAATCGCAAGTTCAAAACAAGTAGCAGTGACAGAATTCGTGACAAAGAGGGTGAATCGCAATGAGACCACCAAGCCACAGATTCTCTCCAAGACCAAGTCACAGGTGGCAATCTGTGCGTTTCTTCCCACGGGCACTTTGTTAGAAGCTCGCTGTGCAGCAACAAATACAGACTGTTCAACATTGAGCATATAAGTCAGCAACAGGCTGTTGGCAAAGACGAACAACGACACCAAATCATATTTCTCATGTTGGAGTTGCTGATATTTATATACATATATATATATATATATATATATATATATATATATATATATAGAAAATGTTGTGATGATTTATTAATCATTTACATTACGTTTGTACACTCGACAGTACTCGCCTATATATATATATATATATATATATATATATGCTACAACTGGTAGTGCTGCTGCTTCCAGCTGGTTATTCCAACATAAATAAACAGATCATTTGTTAGTTCAATTGTCAGCGACAGCATTGCCACACTGCAACCACCCGCCTCTCACACATGTGCACAACCCCGCACGCAACACCCGAGATACAGTGAAAGCACATTTCTCTCATGTAGTTCTGTTACGAATAGGAACACTCGACACAGTTGAACTGAAAGCGCGTTTGACTGTTGGCGTACGTATGTCTACATGCATGCAGAGGGCAGGGTGCCACAACACAATAATACAACGCCATTGAAAGACGCCACTGTCAACGGCTACAGCACAGAAAGAAGACGTTAGGCAGTGATAGGCAAATCGATCCATTGATTCATTGATCGGCAGACATACCCCGTGTACGTCAAACAGTCATGCAATAAACGTGTGCAAAGTCAAGACATAACAGATGACATCGTCATTACCATTATCATCATATCCTCATCTCCATGAACAACATAACCGCCAGTCATCATGGCCATGCAATCTTAAGCAGCACGATGCGGTGTCAATCCATAAATCGGAGGAGAATGCCCATGCTGCTGATGGTGATAACAACAAACCCCGGCAATAACAACGACTACAATAATGATGACAATGTATAATTATGTTTTCAATATACATGATAATATACACATAACTGTGTCTATTGGATATCCGAGGTGAGACATTTGGGCCCCTGCGAAAGTGTTACAACAATGTAGTGATCAGCCGTTTCTGAGGAGTTTCTCGGACCAAGGTCGCATTGCCCCGTTACGCATTCCCCGTCACATACGCACAGGCGCTGCCTAAAGACATTGCTCCTGTTTTATCTCCGCTGGCTAGAATCAGTCGCTTCACGATGCAATATGTAGCAAACCACCAGTGGATGGGCCCGGCCCGCCAAGAGTCTCGAAGACAAATGGGACGCGGAAAACGCACACCCACAAATGATGTTCTCGATATCTTGCTCGTATAGATTTTCCGACCGTTCTTCCAGGCACCCAGCTTCGGCGGCGGGCTAGTGGCCGCAAGAGACAACTGCCCTACGGCGGCTTGATTCCAGTTAAGCTCCTAGGTTTGTGAGGGTGACGGCATTATAAAGGGACTTCTAACATGTTGCACAGACTTATGGAGACAGGCCGCCAGAGCTATCTCCGAAAGGACACTTGCATCATCAAGCAACCCTACAACACCCCACAAAATAGGAAGTAGGACATGTTGGCGTGCATCTGTGGACTAGCCTAAGGTTCAACAACGTCTCTACCGCAGCCAGCAAGCTGACGCTGAGTCGCCTAAAGAGTCCTGTAGCGAGTCTGCACCTTGGAAAACCATGAATAAGACGTAGGCCCGAAAGAGAAGATCTCAGAAGAAAAGGCCTCAGCGAGAACCTCCTAAGTGAGTGCGTGACATCGCATATTCTCGCTTGCCCAGCCGCCCCTCGAGGACAGCCGGTACTTCCTGCTGGAACAAGGAAACGAGCAACTCTAAATCCGTCCCGAGAGCCTTGCACCCTTGGAGAGCCTCCAACACTTCAGAGTCAGTAGCACTTCCTGCAATACGGGCCTCACACTTTTCCGGGTATAGAGGAAGTGTTTTTTTTAGATACTTTTTTCTTTTAGCCAGACCACTCTGATACTCCGATCAGAGAATTCGACGACTCGGTATGAATGTCTTCCAGAACTCGGTGTGGTAGCCGCCTAGAATGCCGTCGTCTATATGCCTTAGAGGGCACTTGAGGGAGATTTGATAGCCTTGACAGCCAGGCAGGGCAAGGGTGGGATCAATGGGTCGCCCTGTTGCACCCTAGTTTGGACATTACGACATCATGCAGAAGAGAAAGGCAGGACCATCTTTTATTAGCCTAATTCGCCTGATGAAACCAAGTCGGCGCCCAAGCTTTCACCGCAACCAACAGGTGGTCCCACTGGACACCACACATTCTACTCTATTTTACTCTCTAGTCACTACACCACATAGGTACTGTCGCTGCCTCTGCTGTTTACGCAGCTGCTCACGACTTAGTCGCATGACTACCGCTAACTAGAACTACAAACTAATTTTAACACTAATTTGATTGTTACTCCTCTACTACGACTACTTTTTCTTCTACTAATATTAGAAATGACACCACGACGACGAGACGAGATCGAATCGATCCGCACGGGGACAACAACAACGACATCGACTGCGTCAGCAATGACCACTTCCATTAGTTCATAGTAGAAGTGGAAGTCAATGTACTAATAATATCAGTTGTAGAAGTCGCAGCAGAGCGCTTGCAGTAATAATAGTGATGCTTGCCCAGAAAGAACACGCTGAGAGAGAGCTAGTCACGTACATGCCTTCGTCGGTCAAAAACTGGGACGCGGCTGCAAAGCCTATTCAACGGATCATGAAAGCAAAGGAAGAGACAGGAAGAAGGAAAATGGTGGAAAGCGTCCGAGAGTTGTTGCCAAGGCGCGACTCGACAAGCAGAGACTAAAGATTTAAAATTTCCGATACTTCCCCGCCGCCTGTGTGTAGTTACTCTTCTGCGTTAAGGATCCCGCAGGTCGGAAGGTCATCTTAAGGAGGATACATATATGTAGGCACTGCCGTCTATATATGTAGGAGGGTTTTAGTGGGTATTGCCTTAATCCTTCGGCTCGACTCTTGTCAAGCGCCAAGACTTGCCGTTAGATGGCTGAGTCCCACACTGTCTGAGCGTTGGCATGTTAGGGGGCTTACCAACTCCTGTTATGCTTTTTCTCAGTCGTACGTAAATGTATTTTAAACCCTAAACCTCCTTAAAAAAAAGTAATAATATTGATAGTAGTAGTAGTAGACGCCATGCTCAAAAACGAGCAGAAATGAAAACAGGGGATAAACCTGGTGGAAGGCGTAATGAGGCTGATAAACGAACTGGCGCGAATACGGGAGGCTGCGAGCCGACGACAAGAGACGTCTCGTCTACAGCGAGTAGCTAGCGCCGACCGAGGAAAAAGTATAAAGGAGTGAAGGAGGAGGAATCTCCATTTTCAGTGATGTAAAACGAAAGTGTACCACTGGAAATGGTTATAGCAATAAAACCTTGATATTAAAAAAGTAGTAGTAGTAGTAGCGTCGAGCCCGGTAGCGTGGTGGATCAAGTCTCCGCCTCGCAACCGGAGGCGACACATAGCAGGTGCGCGGGTTCGAACCCCACCGTTGCCCCACATTTGTATTTATGGGGGGCCCGTCTATGAAGCAGTGTGAAAAACAGTTTCGTGGACGTTAAATCTTGGCTGAGGGTCAGCCCGAAAGCTTTACTTAGTAGTAGTAGTAGTAGCAGGTAAGGGTAAACGCCGTAGAAGAAAAAGCCAATTCCATGCCAGAATACTAAGTGTACTAAATACGGCTTGCACTGGTGCCTGTCGTCGAAGCTGACAATGCCTAGTAGCCAGACGACTCTACAGAGGGTGGAAATGTTGTCATATATATATATATATATATATATATATATCGCCTACCTGCTTGAACAAGGAAAATATTAATAGTAACACGCGCTGAGCTAAGCTAGCAACAAGCTGAGCAACAATAACAATTGCGGCAAGCAAAATATGCCTAACTAGCTGCTAACTAGCTGAAGAAGAGCATCTGCTAATTACAGCTCACGTCAGTGCTAATCTAAGGCGGTGCCTGTCTAATGGCTGCGTAATAGGGATAGAACTACTGATGAACCTACCATGTTGTTGGAGAGCGACAACTATTCCTTTAATTGAACTCACCACGCCGCGCCAATGTGGACACTAGTTATAGTAATGATAATAATCATTGTTGTCAAGAATAATACAGCTCTACTACTTTAATTAATAATGACGATGATGATGTTGATGATAAGAATAACAAGATATTACTCATATGACTGTTACGACGACTAGACGAATAACACACCTAAGCCAGTGCTATTATGGGCGAGCTATTGATGATGACAACGATCATATTTTGAACGAGTTATTGTTGCTGTTGAGATTTGTCTTTTTTGTGCGTGTTTAGAGTGGATGATCTGAAGAAAACCACCATATATCTCACGCAGATCAACTCAATATTGACATCCACAGAATTTTGGGTTGAAAATTGCACCCGTATGTGTGTAATAACAGCAGCAACAACAACAGAACTAACAAAACACTGAACAACGTCGACACAATAACGGGTAACAACAACAAGAAGTTCCAGATCCACAGAGACACAGAACACAGCACTCCTTTTCGAAGTGATGCCGAAGCAATACCGAGTCTGGGTGGGTGGGGAAGAATACGGTCTAAGTGGTTTGTGAGTTCCACACTCGTCACGCTAACTGCTGCTTGAAGACACAAGTACATCAAGCACCCCCGAAACATCCCAAAACAAAACACAAAACAACAATACCAACAAAACCAAGAACATCACCAGAACCTGTAATCATCACCTTTGCCACTGCCGTATATACTTCTACGGCCTGTTTATATAGTATTGCTACCTTTACGACTTCTACCAGAACAAGTAATGTCTATGGAAGTCGCAATACAAATTGAGAAATGAGGAAAATCAAACAAATTAAGCTTCCGACGGACAAGAGACTGCGTTGCTCCGACAGCCACAATTCGTGGAGATCGTTTGCTTCGCCTACCCCGCTTCGACAACACGACAGGCAAACATCAATAACAAACAATAACAATATGATAATACTAATCATAATCAATCCAAATTAAGAACAACAAGAATAGTAGTGAGTTATCCGCAAATCAACCGCAACGACTCTTAACAGCAGAATTAAAACACATACTTACAGAGTTGTCCGACTATAGTCAGTCTTCTCGTATCATCTTGGTCTTGGTAACTCTCGAAGATACTAGTTGATATTGTTGATCTTGTTGTTGATGTTGTTGTTTATGCTAATGTTGCTGTTGTTGTTGTTGTTGTTGTTGTTTATGCTGATGTTGTTGCTGTTGTTGTTTACGCTGTCGTGGTTCTTATACCACTATCTTCTTCTATTCCGAAGCAGTCAAAACATTAATCCATTAACGGTAGCATCAGTACCATCAGCAAGCAGAACGAAACAGAACAGTTACGTCTTGAGTAGAAGGCATACATCCATGCATATGGTGGTAGATTATAAAGTAAATGATGATGATGATGATGATGAAGATGAAGATGATACCATACACAGAGACACTCGATTGATTGATTGATTGATTGTGTTGTACACTGCCGCACGAGTTTTGCCACCCAAGCTACACTTCCGATAGCCAGGTATTAATTAATTAAGTCACGGACGAACAAAGTCACAGATCATCGATCGATGCGTGATGAGATGACAAGCAACAATCTGGACGAGAATCATGAACTCTACTGAACTCTATCTGCTGATGGTACAGTCTCGAGTCGACTCGAACATCTTTTTCTTCTTCTGCGGCTGGTGATGTTTGTGCTGATCCTGCTGCTGTCACAGCCACCACTATATACATGAAGACACACCATAATATAACTAGAACGACTTTTACTGCCTCTCTGTCTGGCTAGAGGACTGACTGAGCTGACGACTTCAAGACAGCCAAACCGTCCACCCCCCGAACCAAACCAAAACATCCATCGACAATCACTGGTGGCGACGACGACTACGACAACGACGGCAATCACTCGTTGTCGATGACGAAAACAACGACGACAGCGACGACGACGAAAGCTAATAATCACAACAACAACAAAAACAGCAACAAAAACAATAACATTGCGTTGTAAACAAATAGGACAACTGACTACTACGATTTTACGACTGCTACTACTACTACTACTACTATATGCTAACGCGGTAGCAGACGATACGTAGGTAGATCGCAACGGCTATTGTTTGTTGTGCAGCGTTGACGGGAAAGGGTGAGCCTGCCACTTGTTTCTGCTTGCTACAAGCGGGCGGTCTAACAGATTACACACTATATATATATTTGTATAATATATATATATATACATATATATATATATATATATATATCTAAGGAGCCTTTTGGCAGCAATTTTTCCTGTTAGCGCTAGGAGAAAGGGTACGTCGTTGTCATAGTAACACGTCGTCTGTGTCGTCTGCGTCGTCTGCATTAGCTACGTCGTCTGCTCGAGAATGTTTGTTTTGTTCGGATTTATTACGCAGCTCTACCTGTTAGCCGCTGACGTGCGTCGTACGTACGTCCTTGCATGCTTGTCTAGATAATAACGTGAGGATAGGCGGCATAACTTATAAAAGCACACAATATGACGACTGTTCTTAACAACGACGTGCGAATCTCCTCCACTCCTTCACCCTTCCCCGGGCGGTAATCTCGTTTATCTCCGTTTACTGTTGGCTATGAAATATATCTGCTATATCATGTACGCTTCAAGTACGTTTCTCACATTCTAAGAACATTATCATCACTACCAGATACTCCATCATCACATTCATTAGTTCAAAAATAGACAATTCGTGCTATCATCATTCATAGTCTGCGTACCAGGACCAATTGACTGCGTGTATAAAGAATGTGTAAGGATTGTTTTTGTTTCCGACATTTAGGGAGTTGGAGGAAATGTAGAACGATTTGTATGCTATTTTATTCATTGTATAAATGTTTATATTTATATATTCTCTTCTCTATGTGTACTGATTAGTAATATATATATATATATATATATATATATATGGGGACAAAAAAATCGGCTGATTTTAACCAAGCAACTGTAAATTAATTATAGATACATGTTTATTTCACCAGAAATTGGTAGATATTTCCTAAAATGCATGTCATCAACTGTAAAATAATGTAATACCGATTGTTCGGCGCGCAGCAGCATTTGGTGGAAAATGAAAAGATCTGTACCCGACTTATTATATAACTCCCTATTATATTATTTAAAAAAACCGTCGTATTTACAGATAAAATCATATAAATACAGCATGAGACTGAGAGCTTAAAGCAGTGAAAAGCCGTTCATGTATTAGTACACACATCAACGAACCCATAATACCAATAGTATGAAATAACATTACCGCAGGGCTAACTAATAGCGTGAATAATGTTCATTTCGGTTCCAACCACCTGTTTAGACAAAATTTAGTTGCGTCGCCGAAAACATAGCACACTTCCAGACGACCCTGTCTGAGACAACTTGATGGCGTATAGCATTTCCAATTCGTCAACAAACGATTCCTGGGTATCATAATGCCATAGTATTAGTAGTAGGTTGTCATTATGCCCCGTGACGAACCTTATATGAATTCCACTCCGTCACTGCCGACGGGCGTCACCTACGAGTTAAGACTAAAGTTTCAGCAGCTCGTTTGAAAACCTCTCGGCACAACAAAAATATTAGTGGTTCTAAGTATGAGCGCTTTGCAGGTCAAGCCGCCGGAGTAGGCTGAGGGTCCTGAAGGTTGTTCGGTTTGTACTACTAAGTAAGGAAAATGTTTAGATACGTTCTCCTTTTAACTTCTCTACAAATGTATTAGATCTTCTTCGGGCATGCGTCCCTGTCATGCAGACGCTTGCCCTCATACACGGAGTTTGGAGTGAAACTGCGACCTGGACCTTCATAATCGTTGCTTTCGCTAGAAAAGATCCAGGAGACCTTCAATGTCGCAGTTCCTTTACACAAACTTTCACTAGGTTCAGCTTGCCTAAACGGCTTATGTTTCCGCCTACTTTAGCACTGCCCACGAGGTAATGACAAAGTAACCAGAAGGGGATGCTGCGTTTAGTTCTTGGCTATTTGTATCGGCAAGTCGACTAAATAACTCCTCGTAGACGTCTGCTGCTATTCTGATACATAATATATCTACATCTATATCCTATGGTGTGCGGAAGGAAAGCGTTAATAATGAAGTAACCGTTTCGATTAAGACGAGAGTAGTGTAACGTTAGTGCGTTCACATTGGTTTGTTTGAACGCCCATAATAATTACTGTCGCTAATGCCTAACTATTTCGTAGAGAGAGAGCGTCTGACGATCGGAATGCATTTTCAAGAATGAAGCCTCTTGCAGAAATAGCCGTACCGAGGATGCAATGGCAATAAGATCCTTAGTCTGCACGCGTAATAACAACAACGATGAAGGGAAACGCAGCAACATCGTGCCGGAAGCTGGCGCAATCTCTCTCTACTCCCAAATGACGACCACTTTGGTTGCATCTTATGCTATATTCAATACAACGTACACTTTTTCCGCGAATGAAATAATTTATCTTTTACAGACTAAAATCTGGCAACTATGCTGGTTAGCTTCAATGCCGAAGCGATTGTCGTAGCTCACTGCCACTGTGATATATGTTTCTTATGATACGTGTTACCGACAGTGGTAAATCCCAATCCAACTTTCTAACTTGTTTTCCTCTTCGTTTCAGATTTTCGTGTCGCTTAGATTGCAGATTACCTTTGAAAACAACATTTCCTGGGTGGGCAGCGAGCTGCTCCGTTGCAACATAGGCTGACTTCATTGCCAAGCACATTATAAATACATGGAAAAGACCGTGGAATAGGTACAGCAAAAGAGAGACCGTGAAATAGGTACATGTCAGGAATTATCTTCGTTACTTCTTTCAAGATAGGGCCTCAGGTTCTAGATTAATTCGCGGGTCTACAAAATTTAGGCGGGGCCCGGGCCTTGAGCTCCATCAAGATCCATCAAGGTATAGACTTATTTTCTAATTGCAGCCAGATCACGTCTACGCCTCGTCAAAAGCAGACGATATCCGTGGGTGCTTGGAGTTGTAGGCCGTGGTTGTTGTCAGACTGAAGAAATCATAATTCGTTTTATAGCCGACGCCGCTTCATTTGAACTGCGTGATTATGCCTCTCTCCGGCCTGGTTGCCTCTTTCTTATGAGATATGCCGTCGTTCGTAAAAAAGAACGAGAAAAAGGCGAATGTACGGAGTTTACGGTTGTACAGACCAGTATTACCACGTTCATAGTCTTTATCTTGCCATCCGCCACACGCCATATTTATTTTTAACATTTATCACAACTCGGATCGAGATAAATTGCATCATTAGAAACATTATATATATAGATATATACATTTATTTAAGGGTACCAACACATGGTATGTGTATATATATATGGAAAAAGGTGACCATAATGATGCCATTTGGATTCAAGTGTTGAAAAATATGGAAAACATTTTATGTGGCGTGTGGTGGATGGCAGACGAGATGAAGGCCGTGAACGTGCTAATATTGAAGTGCCCCGTATTTTTGCTTTTCTTTCGTTTTCTAACGAGCCACAACGTACCACATAAGAAAGAGACAACAAGGCGGGATTGATTGAAGCACGTGCATATTGACGACAATCAATGAGCAATGTAAGAAGAACCCAATACTAGGCGGTATACCTATTTCTTCTATACAATAATGATCTCTTCTGTAATCCTCTGAGAGTCAGCGACTTCTGCCACAACCCTATGTTCGCGTATGCTGCTGCTCGAAGCTCTCCTGATATAAAAGGGTGATATGCGTAGTTAGGTAAACATGTCAAGCGAATAATAAATACCTCTATCCACTCCCTCATATAAGCGGGGAATCGTAATGAAATATTCGAAGCTAAGAGGACGACGACGACGTTAGTCCGATTTCGTGATTTCTCGTGCCGCCTTCTAACCGATTGAATAGCGACGATCTGATTGGCGGAGGCAGGCGACAGATACTCCTTTACGAGAAGCAACTTCGTTTTGTATGCGACGCATTTTAGCAATCTGGCACGTTACGTGTTAGACCTGCGCCTTTAACTAGCATGCTATTGCTTGTTGGGCTTTAGCCGTGACCGGCGCTCCGTCTGATCGCCATTAAGCCCTGAGAGCATAGACAGATATTCCTTCCCTAGATGGCGAATATCTCCTCTAATAAAAAAAATGACAGTTACTGCTATATATTCTGCTACGTTAGGAGTGCTATTCAGTGTAGCGTTTGTAACTGCCCAAGCACATACTGCTTTAGAGGATGTTCCCTGCCATGAATTTGGTTCTTTTTTAATGAAGGGTTCTGCCCAGGCTCTATGACAACCGACGGAATACCCATATTCACATAACGCATTGCTCGGGGTTTCACAGATTTGGACAGACACTTACACACATGGCCACATGATCATAGCTATTAACAGCAGTTTGATTTCGATACGCAAGGCTATACGAAGCCGTGTCACAAATACAATGAACATAATACAGGTAACCTACTCTCGCCGAGAACGATTAGACAGCTGTGCATACCTCAACACAGGCCATGAATGATAGAACTGCTACTTATTAATTAATCATTTAGGCATACGTTAAAATCATGGCACAGGCGGATCTTAACATTACTAAACCGGATAGTGCAGGTAGGAAGAACAGTCTTGGCGTAATATTTATCATGAACCTTGTTGTTAAATAAGTTCGAATAGCATATTGAAAAGAAAGATCCAATAGAAATTGGGTCCTATGCAATCAGCCAGTGTTCACACGACTACGGTTACAACAGTATATATATATATATATATATATATACAACGGCAACAAATGAAGCATTTTCAGTAAGAGTGAAACATGTGGAACTACAGTTTAGACGACGGTGTTGCTTACCATTGCTAGAAAACGCTATCACACCGACATATTGAACCACAGCAACAGTATTTATGTCAACGATTCCTTTTCACACATGCTTAAAGCTGTAATACCGAGAGTGCAAACCCTAACTGGTTGACATATTCAGCTCGCTAAATAAACAGATCTATTAATAGCATTTATTTTTCGTATATTACATTATGTTTGTCGCTCGCTAAATGTTACTTACATACAAATGCTATTGGTACATTTCCAGACTGTGATATGAAATGAAGGCAGGGGTTTACTACTACACCGCCGTTTGAACACAATTGTACGACAAGTTCATTTTGTGACATCGGCGGTGTTTGGAAACGAAATGTCGGGCGAGATAATACCTTCCCTACCATCTTAAGGGATATCAGTGCAATGTAAGCCAAATAAACATGGCTTGCAACACAGAGGACGTAAAAAAAACGAATTGCATTTTGTAAATCAAAACCAAGCTCTTGACGGAAACTCGAAAAGTATTTTGTAAACAGAAGTAAGCGCTGGTCGGGAACTCCGAGTCCCTTGAGACGTCGTACGTTTGAAGTGACGGTATAATATTTGAGCCTTTAGATGCTAAGATGGGCGCACTATTTTTCAGTTGTATGGGTCATTAAAATTAGGCGATTCTGCTACTTAATGGCATATTAACATAATACTTACGATAATACGAATAGTAATACGAATAATAGCATAGCAGTAACTCGCCATTCTAATGCACTTGCTCTTTGGGCTGTTCGAAATAGTGTACGGCTTGTTTCGGGCGTATTGACAACCTGATCAGCGACTTCTAAGGCTTTAACAACATTTGCCACGTTTCCAAGCGTTGCTTCGATATCAGTTTTAAGTGGGCATAGACCAATGCGAAATATCCGCATCAAAACCGCAGTAAGGTATTGCCAGTCTAGAAATCATCTTGCAGACATTACCTAACGACGCATTTCGCGTATGATACAAATAGATGAGGACCTACTTACCTTCACATCGTGCCTTGAAATGCATGAGTTGAACTGACAACGGCAGAATTGCATTTTTTACAAGGGCACTTGCGCCTTTGTGAAAAAAAAATCGGAAAATAAAAAATGCCGCAAACAATTGTAAGTAACTACCACATCTAGAATATAAATAGCAAACGGCATAGCTCGACGACATGGTAGCTTTGACATGTCTTCAGCATTTGCCATAGATGCGTCGAAACCATCTAAGGCAAGGTGCTGAGCGGCTGTATGAAATCCAAACTGACAAGATGAATAATTGTTGAAAAATATTGTTCACAAACTTAAGGAATGACTTTGCTGCATCGGGTTTAATGACGACATCGTCCTTCGAATAGTGTTCTGATCATCACCACATTTTCGAAGACCTTGGATATATCGTGTACCAACAAAGTCGGACAATAGTTAGATGAAAGCTTCGTCACTTTTTTAAATAAATATATTTTGTCTCTTGCAGCCCTGCCGGGAGGAGTCCGTTGCGCAACGTTAGGATAAACAAATGGGCTAGAGGTGGGCACAAATTGAATATAGTAAGTTTATCAGCATTCTAGGGATACCTACGGACCCAAACCCTATGTAGCTCTTCTGGGGTTAAACATCTCCTGTTTTTCCATTTCGCTAACATCACTGAACCCATGTGACAATTTTTAGGCCAGTCTAATTAATTCAAATGCCGGCCGAATATTAATTTAAATACATAAAAAGGACCCGTTCTAAAGCCAACTACCGCAATTCAAGTCCCGGCTTAATTCGCATGCAATTGCTTGTGGTTTCCAATGGGCTTGAACCAGTTTTTAAACATCGGGAGTTCAGCTTGTCTCGGCCTTCAGTTTGGTAAATCTTCTGTTTTACTCTCTGGCACGCAGGTCACTGAAAACATCAGACCCGGCATCCTTCACACTATGGCCACTAAACACAGGTGGCCTCGATGAACGTTTTGTACCACCCCTAGGTTGCTGATAGAGCTGCGGCCTTTCAATATAAGGAAACGTTTTTAGCTCTTCAATTACCGGCAGTAAAACCATTAACGGTTTTAGTGCCTCGGCAATCGTCTCGAGTATGGCCCCTAGGTCAGGACTAATACCGTGAAGTACTTGTGCCAGGTCAGGCAAGGTAATTCCGATACTTCCTAGTGGCGTTGCTTCCTTAGTCTTGTGTTTCCGCACCCTCCTCGCAAGGCCGCTGTGTACGACGGCCTGTAATCCGTGACACTCCGCGTAGAGTCTCCCACAAGAACTGGGCACTGCGCTTCCTCTGTAATGACTGCTGAGGGATTAACCATCTGCACTTGTCGGAGGGTCCTAGCCTCTATGATAATTCGATTCTTCCTACGACGGTAGACCATACGGGGACAATTGGGGGAACTTCAAAAGATCAGGGCGCTTCATAGAAAAGTGATCTGACCTGCCACATTGTCTGCAAACCCTTTGCAAGATGCATCTATAAGCAAAACGACCCGCTTTCTGGCAGGTTTAGGTATCACCAGATGGACCTTGAAACCTAGAAACACTGACGCTGGTGGTTGGCGGTAATAAGGTAACGTTTATTGAGCGGTAAGGTACTGCTCAATAAACTTTACCTTATTGAGCGGTACCTTACCCATCTGCGTTGAGAGGTAGAGGCGCCGTACAAAGGTAACTCCAACGCTAGCTAGCTTATCTCGTCTTTGGTAAAAGTCACTTTTACGCCCCTGATTTTTGCTCTGTCAAGGTAGGGCAGATAGCCGACACGGAAATTCCACCAAGAACTGTCAGTTGTAACGTACTTTGGGCGGCTTCCACGCTGCTGACCCACACGAGAATTCCGCCTTTGCCACTTGAAGTCTTGCTGCTGGGTAAAACAGCGTCAACCTGTTAACTCGAATGACCCCTAAGCAACAACATCTCCCACCGCAACTATGTATAAACCTACGACCTGCGATGACGCTAGCAAATCAAACCCGGTCAGCCGGAGGGCCCAAAAGAATTCCGACACGACCAACATGTCTTCGACCGTGTATTATGTATGTAGGGAAACAAGGAATTTATGAAGGTTGCAAGTGGAGCGACAATTGTCTCCCGAGAACGTGTGCACTGAGAATAATACTCAATCTCGTATAGGGTGGGCTGGGACCAATTCAGCAGTGTACCCCAGACGGACGCCGCGTTCCCGCGTTGGACGTCGAGATCTAGGCGTTATGTCAAGAAACCCATAGACCTCTTATATCCGGCTGCAAGGGTCAACTGCTCACCGACTCTGTGGAGGAGTTTGCGAGTGACGTTGCCTGGGCCGCCCAGAGTCTAGCGGTTAAAACTCATGTGGATAACCAATTAAAGCGCATTTCGAAAGCTTCTTCGTCTCAGCTAGATTAACAGCACAATCTGCCAAGACCGCCCCGCCACCGACCATTGAACCATTGACCTGGATTGATGAATATTGATATATATATACAAGAAAAAAAAAAATATATATATATATAGTAGCCCCACCCTAATCACGTTCGCGAGCCGACCTACCTTTTACGGCTTCTTGGTGAAACAGCACTATTGACGTCGGCGTGGCGTGGATATCGTTGTCGGATGTCGGATTCGCTATGCAATTTCACTTCATTCCTGCACCGCTGGACTAACAAAGGCGCGAGTGACTTCACAAAGGCAGAAGTCGATGACATGGACAAGTGGCGAAACAGGAGTTAGATCGGGCTCAGGCTTGGTCGGAGGCAAAGAGGTGAGTGCGAGTAAGAGAGAGAGAGCGACGAACGATTGGATCCCCTGTTTGACTCTCTTTACTTTGCTTCATTTGGCTGCTTTGCCTTAACTACCTGATATGAAGTAATTATTAACACCGGTACCCTACCAATAACTAAACACGAAGAAAGAACAGGATAATAATAGGTGGATGTTTCTTACTGAACTCGGGAAGTCAATACGCAACACCAATGACGGATTCGTAAATCTTGCGCAGCCAGAAAGATGCCTCACAACATATATGAAGCGTGTTCTTTGCTTGCCTGCTAGCGGGTTGCGGACCAGCAGTGCAAACAATCAGAGTCGGGTTTAGGTCACGTATTACTGGACAACTTCAGCAATTTCTGTTGGAGTGGCAGGGAAAAGTGACGGAAGCCTTGGCAAAGGTAACGCAGTTAGACGTGTAACTCTCCAGGGAGCTGCATGGCTATCATCACTTGGTATGTTCGATTTTATTTCAATTGGAAGGATTTCACCAAATGGTAGATCAATGACGTTGCCGGTTCTGCTCGCAGATGCACGCTAAATACCACGCAGCGAGCTGCCAGAGGCATCGGCGGTCTTTGTACGTTTTCAAGCGTTTTTATAACAGCATGCACGCCCATACACCCAAACTGTCATTCAAAATATTGCTGAAACAAGACAATTGCCCAGAAGAAGTCCGACTACAACAGCGTAAGGTGAGAGATAAAAAAACAACCGAAACATCGGAGAATGAATCTAGAGCGTTGGCCAGTTATCACAAGGGTAGATCCGTATTTAAAAAGAGTGGAAAGCCCTATAATGTAGTAAAGAGATTTAACGCACGAAAACTGAGAGCTGTGCTCACAAAGGAGCAAATCAAGCAAGCTCTGAACAAACTCTTTCAGCAACATGCTTGCTTCAATAAAGAGGATTATTAGAGAAGTATTCAGATTTAGTGCGCGACCACGAGAGGAAGCTAGCCGCAAGTTGGAAACAGGTAGACATTGTCCTCATTCTCAGAGACGACGGAAGATTTACGTTGATCTGCCTACTGAATATCCTTGCGATACAAAACAATCATCGAATAAAAGCTCAAAACCTTCGTGGAGGAGAACGAGCCCCTTTCGGCTTCTCAATATGGAATCAGGAAAAAACATTAGTGCTCACCGTTGTTTACTGAGTTGCTGAACTTTTTCAAGCTCAGCCATAACCACCAGAAAATTTTCCCCTTGCAATCATTATAGACGTCTGGAACGCCTTTAAAAGCCTCCTGTGGAGGACAATACTAATCATGTTAGTGAGGAAAAGTTCTCACAAATCTCATTTAGGTAATCTCAAGATACCTCTAGGATCGACATGTTTTTAATGGCAAAATGGAAATACTAATGTAGGGCAGGGCTTGATTCTAGTCTCAAACTCTGGAACCTAGCGTAAGATGACGTCCTCCGCCAGTATGATCTTCAACAGGGGATAAATATGCTCGCGTATGCGAATGACTGGCCTTCACAGTACAGGCAATAATTGCAGAAGAACTTGAACTCAGCGTTACTAAAACACTAGACTCTACGACAAGATGAATGGAGGAAGCCGGTTTAGATTCGCTACGAAAAAAAGCGAGGCCATACTGCTAGCGGGAGGGAAGAATGTGAGCCCCACCAGACTATACCTGGCAGAGCAGCAAGTAAAGCAGGTCAAGAAGGCCCGATACTTAGGGATGCAATCGCAAGATTTCTGTCAGACATGCACGGACAAAAAGAATGCAGGCACACGGCTAGGGAAGAAGCCATAGTAGCTCCCAGCTTACTAGCAGATCACGTGACTTTGATTAATACGGGTTTGCAGGCGTTTGGACAAAGCCCGTCGAACGGTGGGGGAACCCGTGAGTGACCCCGGCCAAGTGTCACTCGCTACTTTTCATGACCTATAGCCCTGTTCATTGGGGATTTGGGCCATCAGAGAGTAAAGCTTAGGGGGGGGGGTTTGTTCAGTGGGTGGGGATCTCAGCGGAATCCGCTGGGGTTGTGTCCGACACTACTCGATACGAGAAGTGGGACCCTTCTCATGCCCCCGCCCCTAGACTTTTACTACTACCGACTAGAATTCTGTGGTTTATTTTTTTTTGAAGAGAAAGGTGTTTGCCAATGAGCACGCTACCATCGACGAGCTGAATGAAAATGTTCAGCGAGAAATTTCCAAAATGACACCTAAGATAGGCCAACGAATTATCAAAAATTGTGTATATCGTATATATATATATATATTTATGTACAATGACAAAAAGTCCGGGCCGGCTATTTTCTTAACGTCATGTTTCCAGCATAACTGCATGGTGCTTTCGAGTTAGTTCCTACATAGTCGTATAAAGGAATAAAACAAGAACGAAAGAGAGAAAACGGGAAAACGTAGAGGAGAGATGCACGCTTCAGTCAACTGCTAAACGTGACGTTTGAGGTGCGTCTTTCGGAAAACGGCTAGCGTTAACACAGAAACGTAACAATATAAGGACATTTGCGGTACAAAAAGACCCCCCTCCCCCAACCCCAGCATGCGGCCGCGCCAGGCGGATCACCGTCAACCATGGTCTGGCTGGCGGCTGGAGTCGAGTGAGCGTCAACAAGTCAACAACGATACGCTTAATGATTAACTAGCTAGCCGGGTCGGACTGTTTGAACGACTGATTGAATTATTTATTATGCTAAATCGGTATCGACTACTGTTATCTGACATTATCAGTCCAACGACCCCGAACGATGCAGCTTCCCTCTGTGCGGCGGCGCCGGTGACGGGGACAACCAGAACCGGAAGCGAAACAGCCCAGCGGCCACTACAACCGCAGCCTAGCGGTTTAAAGCTGTCTAGCGGAATCGTTTTAGCGGGTGGTTAGCGGTGGACTGGAAATCATCACATCGATGGATAGACGTACACACACGTTTAACTGAATGTTTGCATCTGTGTGCATATCGGAGACGAAATGTCACCAAATACTATCGGCAGTCGATCACAATTGCTAAACCACATCGGTGCGACGAGTGGTATAGAGTCAAGAGAATCAAGCCGACAACGCTTTCAGGCAACCACCGTGCCGTGCGGCAGCTAACGCGAGCAGTCCCACGCCCAAACAGCTCGGTGGTGTAAAACTTACCTATATATATATATATATATATTTATAACACCCAATATGCGTGATAGTTTTTAATATCACGTAACAATTAACATATCTATTACATTTTTACCAAATGTAAACCACTTATGAGAATAATAAAACCTATCTATCTATCTATCTATCTATCTACCGCTCGGATTTCGATGGATTAGCACAATACATACCATTGCTGCTGTGGGATATTTTTGGGCGTTACGACTGGACTCAAATATATATATAAATATATATATATATATATATATATATATATATATATATATATATATATATATATATATAGAGGAATGCTTATGTACACATTATAGCATAGTACTTTACTTCTACAGCCGTTTATTTATCTGCAGCAATTGGTTATCATTAACATTAGGTATACCTCAATTTTCGTTCCTGAATACAGATGTAGACAGGTCAGAAATTCTGCTGCGAACATGCGTATGCGGACTGTAATCACACAGCTTAACAACCTGAATTCTGCTACTTCTATTCAATTAAATTAATCAGCACTCTTCCGCAGACACACACGTCCTCCATTGATCTGGCAAAGAATTGCGTGTATATGGAGATTTCTGTTCGGGTGCACCAATATAAAAAACGATATTTTTTTGCACCGTTTTTGTGGCAAAGCTCTGCTTGCTAAAGGCATTTTAAAGTCTCAACAACATCTAGTTGTCGGACGGCGCCCGATCGGCTAAATAAGGTGGATTAACATTAAAAACATATCATTGCAGCCGTGGGATATTTTCGGTGTTATGGCTCGACTTACATTCTTTAGGTACGCCACAGCAAGCTAATGGTGTGGTGTAATGGTGTCACGGGTTATCCTCGTTATGGTGGTAAAGTGTGGTAATTCAAGAAAAAAAATTAATTCCTGTTGGGATAGCAATAATTAGAGTTGCAGAGTAAAATATGCTCAAGTATATCAAGACCAATTGTAAATATATGATGAGCTAAAACAATGAAGCCTAAAATACCACTAGTTAATATTGCATAAATTATTCTAATATTGCCGAAAAGTTTTGCTGTTTGGTAACAAACAATATGAGAAATTACTCCAAATCCAAATAAAGGAATAATTAAAATATAAACTTCAGGATGACCAAAAAATCAAAATAGATGCTGATATAAGTTAGGATCTCCTCCTCCTCTAGGATCAAAAAAGTTGTATTAGAATTACGATCAAATAGTAATATTGCAATTATAACAGCAGGAACTGGTAAAATGGGCTTGCGTTGAGATGTCGAAAGATATGTGATGGCGCTAAACTGCTTTTCGAGCTGTGTAGCTTCTACGCTTTCGAATTGAGCGGGCGTATACTGTCCCCGTAAAGACTTCATTTAGAGTTAGTAATTCATACAAGCATTGCCTTTGCTTGTCCACCAAATACATAAGAGAAGCTTGGGCAGCTTGCCGTTTGGTGTTTAGTGGTGCAGCCTCGTCGCATAGTCGTATTGAACCCACTTCTCTCATTACGTATGACAATTCGATCCAAAAACGTTGTATTGGGACTGACGCTGCACCAGATGCCAAAAGCAAGCCGGTGGTGAACGGGCAGGTTTTGCGCATAGATGCGCAGGGTCGAGAAACCCACTTGCCAATTTTGTAAACTCTGCCCATTGATTGCAGATGCGCTCTTCTGGTGAGATCTAGTACAACAACGTCTTGAAAACGCATAACAGTCGACGAAAATTTGCTTTGATGTTGATGCTAATCAGTCGTCAGAATGAAAAGCGTACAAAGTCTGTCTGAGCAATGGGCATTTTTAAGATCAAAATCCCCTAACAGAAATGTATATATATATATATATATATAGAGAGAGAGAGAGAGAGAGATAAATGCTTTCCAACATCATTCGAAACATCACCAATCACATTTTACCTTAGGCATATTTTGCACTCACAGTAGTAGCGCCATATTAAACATTATCACACAGAGTTGAATACGAACGATAATGGCTTCAAAAACACGAGCAACAGGTTGAAGCGATACGTCCCATTATCAACCCTAAAAAGCAGTAAACAAGCAAGACCTTAGAAAGTATGACCTAGACATAGTTGCTTCAGTTCTACTCCCAGTTCTGACTTATATGAAACACATCACCAGGTGTCTTATAAACTGTTTTGCGTCAGTCAGCTAGTGAAAGCGATTCCGTGGACGTTAACTTTTGGCTGAGAACCAGCCCAAAAATAAAAAACCCTGTGACATTGCTTAGTGAAAAAGCCAACAGCAAGTTCTGACAAAGCAAAGGCTGCATAACATAATTGTTTTTATTATGATTTCTATTTAGGTCCTTTTAGCTGTACATATTAGTTTTTGACTCCGGCTTGACTCGGCTACGGCAGAAAGAGGAGTCCCTTGCCCGTGGGCAATGAACCAATTATTGACGCGGCGTTTCCGCGTTGAATTTCAACTAATATTCTTTGTCGCAAAAACTGCCATGTAGTTCTGTCGCCGGTCGACGCAGCACTCTGGATTCTAGATCCGCCAGAAAGTTGCTTGTGATTTTTCCCATTGGGCCTAATGTCTCAACGGCAATTGGTTGAACGATAAAGTTTCGTTCCAGTTCACGATATTTTGCCAACTTGCGATCTTCAGCAAGGCGAGCGGCTGCTCCGACCTCCAGGCTGGTATGGCTGGCATAAGAAGCGGCCAACGTGCAAGACACGGTGACGTCGTACACGAGGCAGCGACCTTCATTCCATGGAACTGGAGTCAGACCGTCCGGACGCAGTTGGCTGTTGGCTGACAGACCGACCGGCTCTTTGACTGCCGGTATGTGGGCTGACTGCATTGGTCGGTGTATTACGTCATTCAAAGCTGAATGCCTTGAGAACCTACCGGCGCTTCTCTTGCAAGCGAGAGCACAACATAAATGTTGGGCCATATAGGCCCGTTGGACGTCCACAACTAACCATAACCACCGACAAGCCGAAGCTCTGCTTGCTAAGGAAATTTAAGAGTTTCGAAAACAGCTGCTTGTCGGACGGCGTTCCATTAGCTAAGTAAGTGGTGGGTTAACACCAAAGACATCCCATTGCAGCCACGGGATGCGAATCGACCGTTGGTTTGTAGCAGGCAGTTTCAAATTTGGTAGACGCAAAAAGTGTGTCGGCGACAAGAAGATTGACACACACAATCTTTTACAGTGGCGCATCTAGTTACGACGGCGGTTCGTTCATAATTTGAGGTGCAATATATGCAAAAAGGCTTTTAGATACTGCCAAATGATATATAGAGAGAGACTCAAAATCATCTGTGCGTTAGCTGCCGAGCAGAAACGTAAAACGGCCAACATAGGGCAAGGCGGATTGGATGAGGTTAATCATGTAATATGCCACCATGTGCGATATAGAACAGAAAACAATGCAGCATATTGTATATGTTGTGTGGGCCTGGGGGCCTGTAGTGTGGGCGGCCCCGTTAAAACACTAGAATTTAGCGGGATAGTCAGTCCTATCATCCTAACTCCAAAAATATATACATATATTTATATACTAGGTGGATCCCCTTTCGCCTTCTGAAGTTCGAGCATCGCCTGTCTACAATTTCAAAACGAGCATGTTGACTACAGCGGCAGAAAGAGACGTCCTTTAGAAGTAACAGAAATACGTATCTTATGGATTGGTTTCAGATTGCATTTGTAATATGTCAGACCCTCCTGTGACAGTCGGGCACAACGTGTGCGCGATTAAATTTTTAAAGGCTAAACTGCAAAGAAAATTAAAATTATATTGGATGCAGTCGACCGAAAAGATCTTGGTGACCATTTTCTGGTATGCAAAAAGCATTTTTAATCATTAATTACGGAACTGATTGATTGATTGATTTATTCACTTAATAAGTGTGTGTACACATATCACCCTTTTATATCAGGGGCGCATAACGCTGCAGCTAACTATGCAACACTCTTATATCAGCTGAAGGATACGCGATACGCCATCCTAGGATACGCCAGCGTTCCATACGTATCATAGCGCTACAACCGGCGATGCAGAACACATTAAGTTAGAAATTGTCGAGCATTCTCAGGTTCTCTGGATTTGGCCCCGTGTAACTTATTATCTGTTTGGAAACCTCAAGAACTACGTTTCCGAAAAGAGATATCAGAGCAAAGAAATAATGTGATATGCGCACTTGACGAGAATTTCGGGTCTAATCATTCTGAATATTTTACTCGTGGTATAAAGGCGGTTGTAGATCGTTGGGTTGTTGAAGTGTGTTGAGCTTCAGGGGGACTACACTATATATTGAAAGGTACGTGGTTTTTGACCACCTATGCCATTCCATGCTACAAACGTTTTAATTAGTCAAAATAATGGCACCTAGGAACCAGGCGTCGGCTAAATTTTGCAGTTGGTAAGCTTGAATATCTCAAGTGCAGCTGCAGCGGACTACCGACAGTAAAGGCGCTAATAAATGCTTTAGTTTGTATGTATATGTATTTATTTTTGGATTTTCTAAATTTCAGGCGTTTAACAACGCCAACAATGTTACCCGCTTCCGAAGCCACTGCAGTAAGACTAACTAAGTCTCTCTATTCCTCAACAATCCACCCGATTCTACGGGTGGCGCTACCATAGGGCCCATGTAGCTGGTACCCGCCACGGCAGCTTTAGTCAGAGGTCTAGTATTCGGTTCAATTTTTCGCCTATATGAGAGCACGTAGTGTAGTCGTGCAAACTACTGGCGGCTTGTAGGGGAGTCGGTCACTTCCTCTACGTCTACATTGCACTATTCCTCTCCTTGGTTTGACCTTGTTTCGGTGGGTCACAATGATACTATTCTCTCCTTTAGCCGGGCGTTTGCTTCGCGAGGCCAGATTCGATAAGCTTGCGTGTTGTTAGAAATAGACTTAGACGCAGAGGGAAAGCCGAGGAGTTATGTCGGAATTAGCAAAAAGGCAAACATTTGACAACCGTGAGGAAAGTGTGGACATTTCAGGTTCTGATTTCTTGATTTTGGTTTCTAAGAAATTTGAGCGGCTAAGTTCGACGAGGACCGGCCATAGATAGAAAGGCTTCGAAACCTGAACGTAATTATCCTATTCGATCAATACAGTACCGCGGGGCTCTAATTATTGACTCGACGAGATGCACGCACCACAAGATAGCAGCATTACCCGATAGCAAGTATACCGCTGCATATCAATGCTATTTCGTACATTGGTGTACAGAGGTGCGCAGGGTGAAAACCTGAGCCCTCTATTACTGGGGATGCTTCTCAAATAATTTTGGAACGACGGGATAGCAGAGCACCCATGTAGAGGACAGAGAACCGGCTTTGGGCGGAGCTACAGCCTCAGCCCTCTGTTGTTTGATCTACTTATCAAATAATTTTTAGACGACGGGATAGCAGAGAGCCGGCCTCGCGCGGGGTTACAACCCCAGCCCTCTCTATTACTTGCCCCTTTATAGCAAAGCTGGAACGGGTATCTTAAAATGTGTGTATTATATTGTATGCTTGTACTTACCCAATATGGAACGATTATATATATATATATATATATATATATATATATATATATATATATATATATATATATAACACACATATTTGATAGGCATGCGACAATGAATGCGGTCCCTGAACGGAAAGCGGCGAAATAATCAGGACTCATAGCTGGTATGTCGACAGTAGTCGACGTAATACGTAATTTACTACTCTGCCTGCACAATTGAATTCTGGCGAAGAATTGCTATTGTGGTCGTAGCTGGCGTTATCGTGGAAGTATTCAAATAGCTGTCCCGTAAAAGGACGAAGCCTAATACGACCATTAGGACAAAGTTTACGATCGTTTGCCATTAGGTGGGCAAAACCATGGGCTCAATTGCGATATTGCTAACAGGAGAGGATATTGTTACGCAACGATATATCTACACAAAAAATAAAAATAGCATTCCTTGGTTATGGCAATAATGCTGAAAGGACATTCTTAGAACACAAACCAGCAAAAGTGTGTCCCTTTTTTGGTATTATCGTGTTTACAAGTATATTTTTATATTTAAGCGCCTGGCGTTTACTGTAAAGTGGAGGATAAAATGCAACGAGTTATTGCCACATGTATGCCAACGAGCTGGATCCGAAAGCGGGCCAGAATCTTACTGTATGCAGATGATGTGGTCACCTACTCAGGGTGAAGTAAGCTATGAATCGACTGGTCACATTTGTGGATAAGAAACGCTTGAACTGGGAAAAAACAGTAGGAATAAAATCTCGAAGAGGAATCTGTCTGACGGAGTGACATGCCTTCAAAAGGAAAACGGAAGTTCATTTGTAAACAAATGTACGTATCTAGGAATCGTCTTGTCAACAAGCGGTAGCAGCTTTCGAACGCACATCCAGGAGAGGGTCAGTGAAGCCACCATTGCAGCTATGTACATATGCCGCTCATTTCGGGATACAGATAGCACCTATAGCCGCGTACGGCATTCTACTAATATGTGATAAGCTGGGAGTAGATGAGTTGCGTATATTTGACAGGGTGATATTTTCTTTCTAAAAAGGGTTTTGCGCTATCGAATACTTGCGGGGATATAATTGTCCACGTGCTAGATAGTGGCCCGCTGCTGACAGAGGATCTGCAAAAACGATGGAATCGTAAATTTGCTCAATCCCACAATAAGGACATATTCTGTCTAATGGTGGGTCAGCCACAGCCAACGGTTATTTCGACGGTTTATGTGTGCGCCTACGGCGAATATCTTCTCGTCAAGAAAGAGCCGAGGAGGGCCTACTGCTTTATGCTTTAGGCGACGCACCCGACATCCACCAAGTATATTCGCTTTATCAGCCTCAGAGAGATTCTATCTAACTTTCATTATATAAGACAGATATCTGAGATCCTCGAGAACGGTTCGCTGTGACACATCAAATTTAGAGGTCAAAACGCACAGCGCGTGGATCGTCCAAATGCACTTTTACAGTGCATCACTTCGTTCTGAAGTTCTTCTCTCAAAGCGCACTCTATCGTTAGGGGTCTGAGCGCCGCGAAGAGAACAATAGCTGATCTTTGCTGAAATTTCCTATACGCAGCGGCTTGGTCGGCCATGGTTGGTCTTTGTGCATATTCTACTTGAAAAATGATGTCTTTTTTTATTAAACATATTTATGCGTCTACCAGACGTGACGCTTAAACGCTTACATGGTTATATATATGTATATACATATATATATATATATATATATATATATATATACATATATACATATGTATATATATATATATACATATGTATATATATATAGGCAGCATAGTCGCTGAGTCTCAGCGGCATGGCTCACCATCTATTCTCAATAAGCATGGCTTGTAGAAAGTTTGATTCACAACAGGGATCGAACAGACGACACCCCGATCGTTGACAACCACGACTAGCGCCCTAGCCTCCTGCCCCTATATACATATCTATATATACTCATATGCACAAATCGTTAATACAACCGGTTAAAAGCATTTGCCATATTATCCACCAAGCTGCCGCATGCAGCATATTATGCGTATTACAATTCTACTACGAATATTACCCATTACGGTTTACATACAGCATATATGCTATACATACAGCCCAGTAGGTGCAATGGTGCGTTACGGTCTCGTAATGCGTACACACGTACGCATGTATAAAGAATGTGATTATCTAGAATCGCTAGCCCAACAACACAGTTACGGCACGCTATCCCTCGCCCACTTCTATGGAACTGCTCGTCTGATTTATGCCGTCTTCAACGAGGCTCACCCGTGTGACAAGACGATCTTTTGCGTACACACAGACGCGCATCTACCACTGCTAGCACTGCATACGGGCGAAATGTTTTTGTGTGCATGGCCCGTACCTATCCAGATATTTTTGTCAAGCGGCACAATATACAATACGTAGCAGCTAAATTATAACACTTTGCTCGTGCTCACTCATATATACGAGTATATTCATTCTGGCCCTGAAGTGTTTCTGCATTTCAGACGGCTAAGGGCTTTTATTCTATATTTGACTATGAATCGGTAACTTCGTCGTCTTGGTTCATTGGCAACACGTCTACCGTCTCACCAGCGCTAATAGATAACAGCCACAAAAAAAACAGAAAAAAAAAACTAATCTCATCCTTAAACGAGTATAATGACGAAAGGAACGCAATGTTACGAGTCCCTAGCCAAATATTTTTTCATCATCATCATATTTATTTCACTCATATCGAGTATGCATATAACATATACAATTATACAGAGTAAATATTTTTTAGCATATCAGCGATAGCCTTTTCTGCAAAATGCCCTAAAAATACTTTCTGGGCTGACTCTCAGTCATGATTTAACGTCCATGGGACTGCTTTTCGCATTGCTTCATAAACGGACCCCATAAATACAAATATGCAACGGTGGGGCTCGAACTCGCGCATTTATGTGTCTTCCCCGGTCGCGAGGCGTAGACGATTGTAGTCATTCAGTTTTGCTTAAAAGCGCCAGTCATGAGCTACACGCAGCCCAATCGGTGAAAGAAGTTGTTATGTTTAGGTTCTAAGATTATAAAGTTCAAAAAAGAAGAAAACGTGGTTCGGCAATTTTTAAGGAATCGAACATAAGAGACAACGAATCTGCATCAAATTCTGAGCTGAAATCATATGTTTTTTCTGTTACCAAGTCGTATGTTCTAAAGTGGTAGAAATATTACGAATTGTTTGTGGTGTGTGGTAGTTCTGCAGTCAAATGGGGAATGCTATCGCGAAATTTTAAGAAGATTGCTCAAGAACGTACGACGCAAGAGGCTTGATTTGTGGGCTAACAAATCTTGGATCCTCCATCACGAGAACGCATTGGCGCACACATCCTCACACATTTCAGATTAATTGATGAAGATTTGATTTCTATAATGCCACAACCTCCCTATTCGCCGGATCTTGTTCCATGCCAGTTTGTAAGTGGGTCTAAGGATCCCAGACTACGCAGATAGCCAAGTGTGCATTATGGATTTTTGTTTTTGGCCGACTAAAAAAAAAACGTGGTAAAGTAATATGC
Organism: Dermanyssus gallinae; assembly: GCA_003439945.1. Taxonomy (NCBI): domain Eukaryota; kingdom Metazoa; phylum Arthropoda; class Arachnida; order Mesostigmata; family Dermanyssidae; genus Dermanyssus; species Dermanyssus gallinae. The sequence continues at coordinate 43,502 of QVRM01001742.1, forward strand.
TGGTCTAGACGAATTGGAACCGTGACCGCTATATGACACGTTCACCAGTATCAATTGTTAAGCCACTGACCATTCAACTGTAAAACAATATGTATATATACATACATAATACGCACATTATCATAGATAAATATATAGGCATATGTTCATATACAATTATATAGGCAAATGTTCATATACAATTATATAGGCAGATGTTCATATACAATTATATAGGCTAATGTTTATTTAAAAATATATACACATATATGCATATACAAACACATGTAGTATGCATAGGTGGTAGAACTAGTTCAAAAAATATTTTTTTCAATGAACGTGAGGAGGGCAGGAACGTAGTGTTTGGGTAAATTAGTTAATTTGTGTTGTACGTATGTGGCTGGTCGTTTATTACCTCACAAAATTTGCCAATGCAAGAGAACGAGAACAAAATGGCCGACTAAGAAACCACAGTGTTGCGAGCAGTCGGTCCCAAATAATCCTTGTAAAAAGACATTCTTGTGGTTGTTCTATGCATTTTGAGCGTAATATAGAATGCGCAAGCAATTAAACCTGAAAGTTCAAACGTCGGATATCTCTAGACCCCGATTTTTTTCTAAATGTTCGCAATCTGACTATTTGTCTTTCCGTAGCCAACTTGAGTATTCTTTGTACGAAACAGATTAGACCACGAGCAAAACATTCAGCATTTTTAAGCCTAAAATACTCAAATACGTAGGATAGTACATCACTGTCGCTCCTATACAACTTTCCGAAAAGATATTTTGTAGGCTTCCAAACAGGTTATTTTTGCCCGACTCCAGATTTGGGTAATATGGAGATGTTCGATCATTTGGACGCAAAAGACGCGTGGGGAAGGAGCGTTGTTGTGGTGAAACAGCACAGTCTACTTCTGCACTGTAGTACTGCGATACGTAAGAACATAAGAGGGTGGCATAGCAATCTCCAGTGATTGCTCTTACTGTAAAGATGTAGAAAATAATTTATTTGCCTAAAGAATACCTTTTTCTTATCCCAGAAAACAATCGCCAAAACCGTTCCTCTCGATATGTCATTTTACTCTGATGAGAAGCCTTTTTGGCCGCGTACGGTCCACTCCATGGTGGCATCTTCACATTCTGCACTGAAGTGGTGGACTTAAGTTTCGCAAACGGTGACGAGTCGACCCACACGTCCTGCGCATTTCGCATGAGTTCCAAACTGCTCTTCGAAACAACTGACACGTGTTTCAGTAGTTGCTCCACTGTTAGCACGTACGGTAGCCGCTCAGCTTTGATCTTCTTCATACGTAAATGTTGACGCTAGATTTAAGGTGCTGCACTGCGGCTAATGCCCACGTTCCCAGCTTTTTCGCGCAGCAGCTTTAATCGGTGGCCAGCCATCACAAGTTTGTGGACTTCTAGTACAATTTGTTTATTCATAGTACAATTTGTTTATTCAGCGTTGTTTTTGGCCGTCGACGGCAACCTTGTGCGTCCTCAGTGCTCATATCACGACGCTTAAATGAGGCACTACACTTAAAAAAGAAAGAAAAGTGTCTAATCACCACAGTACGGTGTTTGTTTTTAACTCCATTGCTCTTTTAAGGGTCTCCCATGCTATACTTACGCGGTCAGTGGTTGTTCGGGGCCGATCGATCAGGCTCGAAAGATTGGTACCAGCTTCCGGTATTTTTGACAATTCGGGACGTTTTAGCCAAGCCTTAACGGCTGCTTCCCAGCCGCCCGCCAGCAGACGCAGCGTCTCCAGCAACCGGAGGAAACCAGCCAGCCGTCACCGAAACAGGGGTCTGAGCGGGAGACTGTGGCCGTCGCTCAAGAAAGCACAGTGTAATTGCGAGGGCACTGCAACCATAGCGCTGCTTGCACCGTCGGCTTTGGATAGTGTCGATATTCTGGTTCTGAGGGAGACGTGGGCAATCGCGTTTTTTTCATCTGTATTTAGTTTCTGCGCCGTCCACTGCTTGGCTCAAAAGTGTGCCGGTCCCGGACGACCCAGCGGTGAAGTGTCTGTGCTGTACAACTATAGATTGGGGGGGCCTCACTCGCTGCATCGTCGGACACAACTTTGTGTCCCTACAAGGCTTTCGCCTTCGACTTACAGCGGCCTACACAGGGCCTGCGGACTCGGAAGCTTCTCTCGCAGTCGTTGAAAAGTTGGCCGGCGACATTCAAGCCACGGTTCCGTCTGCGGCCCCTCTGATCGTCGCGGGAGATTGTAACGCTCGTTTCGATTGTTCCTCCTCCAGCCGTCCCCCAGCGTCACCTCCGAATTTTCTCAACCATTCTGCGAGCTCGGTCATCGATTCATTTACGGTCAGCTCAACCGAGAACAGAGTAAACTACATTGGAAAATTTCGTTGAAAAAAGGTGGTCTCATTCGGCCGCATACGCCCTTGCTCTATAACTCAAGATGCATGCCGACATGTCGAGAGCTTCCAGACGAATGCCTCCGACCCGCAAACTAGACGCCGCGGCTCTGCTGGAGCGCTCGCATGAGGTCCTGGCGATTTATAATACCATTGACGTCGCCCAATATGCTGATCTCTTCGTGGAGATCCTTTAATTGTCTACTTGCTCCTCCAGGAAAAGGAGACATCGCCCCTAGTACGACTACAACTGTCACATTGCTCGAGCGGCACAGAAGACCGTCCATTTGTTGGCAGAGCTGCAGCCTGCGGCTAGGCCGCTTGTTGCTGTTGTAGGATAGCAGCGTCCGTTAAGCTGCGCGGGTATACATATATATCGTCTGTTGGCGGCAACGCTGAAGCAAGCTAACTAAATGGCGCTAAATAGAAGATGCCGCCACCCTACTAGCGAAGACGCGGGAAGTCACTAAATGCGCGGGCAATCTGTGAGTATATAAGGAGGCATGAGAATAAATGAGTTCGTAGTCGTTGGTGCGAGCCAGGCAGAGGACGTGTGTTGTTTGAGCGAGAGCCTAGCGAACTCGTATCGGTCGTCGTCCGGTCGTTAGGGTGGTGGATACTACAGCTGTTTTCCGAAAGATCTGCCAGAAGACATACCCTTAGCAAAAGGTACCTCGAACAAGACATACCCTTAGCAAAAGGTACCTCGAACAAGACATACCCTTAGCAAAAGGTACCTCGAACAAGACATACCCTTAGCAAAAGGTACCTCGAACAAGGCAATCATTCTGTCCTATTAGCTCCGTCGCTCTCGTCAAATATTTTTTCCGAAATGCTTGCATCGAGTCTCTGAGGTACCGAAATGCTGCATCGACCCCCTGCGAATCACCGCTGTCTGGGACGAGGAAGCGACAGGGCATCGGCACCAGCTCGAGGAGGACTTGACGGTTAGAAAGGTTCTGCAAGCTCTTCCAAGGGCTGTGCAACAACAAAGCATCAGGACCGGGCGGCGTCCGGAATGGACACCTTGAAAGCTTGCTTGTACAGACTCCGTGTTAGACAGTATTCTGCAACGAATGCCTTAAGACGGAGCTTCTCCCAACACAATGGAGAAATGCGACCCTACTATTGATCCCGAAAGGTAAAGGTGACCCTACTCACCCCTCAGACTAGAAAGGCATTGCGAAGGGCAGCAAGTGCTAAAAGGTACTGTCGTCCTTGATCACGAATAGACTAAGCGACTCTTTAGAGGCTACGAACGTTGTCCCTGAAAAACAACATGAATCTCGAAAAAGCAGTTACTATACGCGGTATTTGTCGATTTCAAAGCCGTCTTTGACTCATATATATATATATATATTTTTTTTTCACAATAACTTTGCATTTCAAGATTCCACATAAGTACAATACAATCGTCATTATATACATATTGAACACTTCAGCGACCGTCTCACCGGGTAAAAAGTGCAAAGACAGCCGTCTGGCAGCTCGCTGCGTGGTGTTTAGCGCACATCTGCAAGCAGAACCGGCAACGACATTGATCGACAACTTGGTGAAATACTTGGGTCGAATATACCAGGTGATGATAGCCATGTACCTGATTGTATCTTGTGTACACGTGCGGACCTGTGCATGTCATTCTATGCCAAGCTCCCTGGCGGGTTATACATCAAACTGCGGTACCTCTACCGAGGTTTCTTTCTATCCCTCTTCACTTTTCCTTGCCACTTCACTTCATCACTTTTCCCTGCCACTCCAACAAAAATTGCTGAACTAACTCTGTAACAGGTGACCTAAGTCTGTCGCTGATTTTTTCCACTGCCGGTTTGATTTGATTGCCGTATGATGACTAGTCTGGTAGTTAGTTAGTCATGTACATCCATTTGTTTGTTGCTCGATGACTCAATATTTGTTGTTAGGATTGCGGTAGCAGTAAAGACGACGAATTGTTACGATGCAATCCTTAAATTCCATCCTTCCAGCCAGCTCCCCCCGATCCCCACTGACGCCAACCCAAGTTGGCCACTCATGAACTGCTAAATGAGTCAATCTGATATTCGTTAGTCTATATTGTCGGCGTAAGCATATACATCCATGCACACACATACACATGTTCGCTGTCCTGACACGAATGTACAATGAGCTTATATACATATATATATACATGTACTCTGAGAGATGACCGGTATTAATAAGCGAGCGGCATTAATAAGTTTAAGCCCCATGTTCGCGTGTATTGTGCATCTGTTACACTCTTTATTTATGACAACTTCAATCTTTATCAGCAAATTCTAGATAATATTGCTAAAGCACTTGGCATAATAGCCTAACTTAATAAAACGCAAAGAGTTATCTATCTGCTAACAAATTCGACATAAAATATCAAAACTCACACAATCCGTCGTGGCGGCTGTGTGAGAAAACGTCCAGAATTGCCACGCATAATTTGCATAGTAGGTCGTAATTTGTTCAGACGGCCATATGTTCAATTTACTAAGCTAGCGACTCAGCGCGTAATTATCCATTGTGGTAGAGATGTAGATTTGTACAAGTCGTTGTAAAAGGCACCGTGAGATCGCAGTAGCAGCGGGTACCTATGTCTGTGTTGTACATAATACACTCGTTTCGACGCAGACTGGTGAAACCGGGGAAGGCACAATGACATTTGGGATGCAGAGAGTAATAAAGATACATATATGCGAGGTGGCTCAAAAAGCCCGTCGCATGAAATGCTAGCAAGAGACGGACAAAGACCACATACCATATATTGTTCACTATCGTCTCCCCGACAAGCTCAACACATCTAGTTCAACGATCCTCAATAGTCTTAAGACTACGAGCAAAGTAGTCAGAATCTTTAGACCCATATCAATGCTGCTCTAATATCTCTTTCCGGAGAGATACTTGATGAAATTTTCAAATATTTGATAGTGGCACTGGACTAGGTCCAGAGAATGTGGAAGATGCTTGACGATTTGGAACTTAATTTTGCGCAATTTAGCCAAAGAGAGACGTGTGAACGAGCGCATTGTCGTAGTGAAACATCACAGTCCTCTTCTGCATCGCGGACAATAGTGCTATGATGCGTTCCTTCTATTTGTCCAAGAGTGTTGTATAGTACTCCCCAGTTATTGCTCTTCCTGTAAAAAGGTAGTCAATTTATAGAATACCTTTTGCGTCCCAGAGAATGGTCGCTAAAACTTCTTTTTGTTGAGCTGTGCCTCTTAGCATTGGCGAGAGGCCTTTTGTCGCGCGCGGCATATTTCCTGGTGGCAGCTTGCCACGCTGTAATCAGGTAATGGATCTAAGTTTCGTTGGCGGTTACGAATTAACCCAAACATCCAGGAGTTTTATCTCAAGGTTCCAAATTCTCTCCAAAGTTGGCACGAGAGCCCGTCTTTGTTCAAATGTTAGCTTTGCTCAAATGGTATCCACTTTGGCTTAATTATTTTGCATGTACACAATCGGATGCAATATTTAATATACTGCACCATAGCTAATTGTCATCTCTTCCGGTATTTCGCGTAGCTTCAATTGGCGGTTAGTCATCACGAGTTCGTAGACTTCTACCACAGTTTTCTCATTCGAAGCTGTGTCCCACGGCCGTCCAGAACGTGGTGCATCCTGGATGCCTAGACTACCTCTCTTACGTGAGGCAATTCCTCTGGGGTAACGGTACTGTACGTATCATCACGCGCATTAGTTCTGCAAACTGTATCTTATTTAGCTTCCACTTCCATTGCAGTTAAGTCTAAAAAAAATGTTTCATCACAACCCCGTACTCGAATTGCTTCACTGTCACTTAAGAGCCTGACATGTGATAGTCGCGCGGCCTACTACAACGCAATTCGAAACCATCAAACTATATAATACGTATTTTTTACTTCCAACGAACGTCTCTCTCCGGAGCTATAGTTGGCATGAGCTTTTTGAAATTGTAGACACACGACGCTATGAATCACGATGCGGTCGATGCTACGATCCATTGTATATATATATATATATATATATATATATATAAGTATCGAAACGGCTTGTAGCACATCTTCTGGATACCTGATATGCAGCGTGAGCTTCTCCGCTCTCCGAGCCTTTATGCTACCCAATAAGATGCCATTGCGTGTATCCTAAGATATCTTGTAGGAGAGTCGTAGCCCGCAAGATCGAGATGTATTGGTACCATCCCAGATCAATCTATGTCTTACAGGTATCACCGTACACGCTCAGGTAAACACACAGACGCAGAGACCAGCAGTGTCACTTCATTTGTGGCATTGTGGTAACAGCTTTTGCGGTGCTTGACAACGATTATTTCTTGGCCTTCTTATATGATTGTACACAGATCTGGTCTGTACCTCTTGGTCTTTTCTACTAGCGGTTCTCGGTCTGGTGCAAATGTTAAGCTACTGACGCCGCGTACTTGTCGCATAGTATTACCAAGGGCGTGTATAGCCTCAAACGTAATAACAACCTCCTTAAAATGTTTTTTTTTAATTTTAGTCTCAACGCGAATGAACCCTTACTAAACAGTAGACAAAAAACTGCTGCTCGACTTCTACCCGAAATACCCGAAAAGTACCCGGATAGCCGACCGGACGTAACGTGATCGCCCCTGTAGCTCTCTTCATAGAGTTTGCTCATAACTCGTTGGTAACTCCTTATGGTATTATTTCGAGGCAATGTCGTACAATCTGCCTGAGAGGGGTGGTGAGAAACACGGTTTTTAGTGGGTTCACAAGTACCACACCGATGTTTGCTAGATGCTGGCACCGCATCGTGCACTCGTCACGCTCACAAAGTTAAAAAGGCAATGTCCTCTAAAACACGTATATATTATATATATATATATATATATATGAATTCAATTAAAAGATACGATACGTTGTAAACAAACAAACCAGTTGAAATTTGAATATGCCGTTTTGGGATAACGTAGTGAGGCATCTGAAAACGCGAATGGAGTGTCCGGTGTAGTCTTGCGCATGCAGGGACACTTGCGCAAACCCACGCAGGATGAAGGAGGAGATTGTTGTCACGTCCAATCGACGTGGCAGTGCCTGCGAGAGTTCGATGATTAAGATGTAGCGAGATATTCTCAGATTTCTGACTGCGGAAGGTGTTCAACCGGCCGATACTCATCGCCAGTTGGGGGCCGCATACGGAAAGAAAAAGTAGAGTGCCCACTTTTGTGAAGGCCGGGGTGGTTTCAACGATGACCCCAGAGAGTTCCATCAGTTTAGTCTGCTAGAAAAAATATCTCAAAGGAAGCCGCTTCAATTCGGACTCTGAACTGAACTCTTGTCATAGCTTGCCGGATTTTTGAGAAGGGCAAATTCTTCGGCTTGTGAAACAGTGGAATAGTGGTGCTGAGGTTTGTGGTGATTACTTCTGAATAAAAACGTTAAATAGACCCACAGTGTCGTTCCGTACCTTTTTATTTGAACCTATTATATATATATATATATATATATGCTTTCGAAGGACGGGATTGCTAGACGAGGGGTGGAGAAATTCCATTGTTGTTTGCACGAACTCGAGAAGAGCTTCCTTCGCGCAACAAACACGAGACAAATATTTTTTTTCTTGCCGTCGTCGACTCTTTGACTCAGGCGCACCGACCCTATCGTAGAACACGTCATCACCTTGAGGCGTACAAAATATGTAAATAGGCAGCTGGCACGCTCCAAGGCTGAACAGCAATTAAAGGTCGACAGTGGCCTTTCATTGAGGCATGGAACACCTACCTCCATTGCCATAATTTTTTTTACATACGATAACGCTGAGAGCACATGAAAATCTACGTAAATAGCATGACAGAGCACATCACGTGGTCTGCCCGTGAATCTTCTATTGAAAATCTACAAATAGCACAAGCACTGCGACAAAAAAATTAACGGAGATTCTAGTTGTCCGCTGATTCACATATGTGGTCCTTTTTATAAAACGAGTTAGACGAGGGCAGTACACTGGGTATGAAGAAGTGCCAGGATGAGCGACTGTAATATACATATATATATAAGCAGCACATTGACGGCAGGTGAGGTAGATACCTACCTCGGCTGTTTTGGATTCGTTTTATTTAGTTAGGAATAAAGGTGCCGACAGGGAGAAAAACGGGTTTTAACTTAATATACTTTACTTAATTGGCAAACCCCTACAAATATGGTCTCCAAAGGGCCGGATATATTTAAAATATTAGCATTTCCTTGACAGTCCTTCGGCCGCTGACTTTCGGCGGTATGGTTTATATATTTTTTCTTAATGAGCATCGCTTAAAGAGAAGTCGATTAACAACCGGCGGGTTCGAACCGGCGGCGATATTTCCTTATACCTACTTGAAGATATTCTCTGCCGGAGAGCTAGAGGTGGTTCGAAAACACTTACATACACACACACCACACACGACCGTAGCATTCACGAAATACGAGAAGGAGGATAGGCGTAAATAGATGAGCGGGAGTCGAGGGCAAACAAGATCATAAATATTATATGTCTTCGCTGTCTAGTTATCTGTCTGAAAGGATGAAAAACCCGCCTCCTACTGGCTGCAATTACTGCCGAATATAAAACCAAATCAACTCTCATTTCTTGCCATTCCGTTCGGCCGCATCTATGCGGGTTGTCTTGTCATGAATAGAGGAGATGTCGTAGTTCTCTGCTCGCTATGAACGTTATCGGCCTATCGATTGGTTAGCGTCTGTACTGACTCCTGGCGAACCACCATCAGTGAAATTAAGCCCTAGTATGAAAAAACGCAAATGCTATACGATATCTCAGTATGATCTCTCTGACGCTGCAGGGCGGATGAATTCATCAGAGATGCATGCATTTGCGTCGATAAAATACCATTAGGAATACTAGCGGTAATACTGTCTGGAGTTTGTATATATATATATATATATTATATATAATATATATATATATATATATATATAT
>QVRM01001743.1:0-111820 GCA_003439945.1 Dermanyssus gallinae
CGTTAAGCTATTAGCCGCACATATTCATCGTTTGCTTGGTTCCCGGAAGTTCGAAGTGAAAGCGGCACCCTCACAGAAAGTCGAATACCTTAGGCGCGGGCACCGAAACGGAAGTCACCGCCTGATTCAGTGAATTCTGCTCGATGTGCAGCGACTACATCTTTAGAATTTTAGGTGAGAGGTTTTAAGCCAGTTTCAGTTACTCATATATATGCTACTGTTTTTCTTCTTTTATGCGGAATTTGCTACTATCATCTATCCCTTTGCCTTGCCGCGGGATATCCGAGTGGCATGTAAACATCGTATAGCAAACTAAAACAATGTTTCTTAAGGTTTGCCACTTTGTGCTAAGGTATAAGTACACTAAATGTACAACAAATATTTAAGAGCATTTACTTTAATTATATGTTATACCCTGCTTGGCAGTGTACTATTGAATATAACGTACTTCTTCATCCACGACTAATACCAGAGCGAAGGCGACGGCACCCCGCAGGCCTCCGTATGACATAATGAATTGATCCACCTGTAAATCATAAATTGAAAAATGTCTGTTCACTGGCGTATAGCAGTTAACCTAAAGCTATATGTACATATATAACTTAAGGTTTACCGCAAGTTCGTGAAATATTGTAGAAGTCAGTACTTAAATGATTGTAAGATTTGTGAAATATGGAAAGCCACGCGTGCGGGTAGTGTTACACTCTCTCTCTCTCTATATATATATATACATATATATACACGCTGCCATGTTGACCGGTGCCATGTCGACATTCTCTACATAATTGGCGTGATTGAGAAGCTTGATCAAAGAATGCTGCTCCAGCTGAGACAGAACCCCCATCTATTCAACAAGATCTTCGTCGAAAAGCTAACGACAACGCGTCAGGCTAGCAACATGGTTCCTGTGTTCATCGCACGCAAGCGCTACATCAGCGACCTATACCCATGGAGGATCTCTAGGCATAATCATGAGTGTCAGGGGCCGCCAACACCCTGCACTACATGCAGATTATAACTACATATTGATCACATGACATACATGCATACATGCAAATGGTATATTTTTCTGTCTACCTTGAATAAAGTGTTTAATTCTTAACATTATGTTTGTGTTTATATATATATATATATATATATATATATATATATATATATATATTTATATTTCTATATATCTGTCGAGCTTTCCCGTCGTACTAAATCGAGAAACATCGTGTAGACATGACCCCACAAGTCAAGATCGACATAGTTACAATGTTTATCTACGTATTGGGTCAGCCAGAAAGTTCTGTCGGATTTTTAAGGCAAATTCCGAAATAGATGTCATATAGGAGAGTCCGGTGTCCTCGTTTTTTTCAAGTGTTCTGATCATGCGAATTAGGCAACGTTGTTGCAGGCAAGTCACTTCTCATCAAAAGTAATTACGTTCAACATAAAAAGGGGCCTTTTTGCTAAAGAACAAGATAACGTAGGTGTTCAAGAAGCTTATTGGGTCGTTTTCGGTGAGCCTACGCAGCACCCATACGTTGGCACGTTTCACCCCCAGTTCCTCAACAAGTTAGGTGCAACTAAACTGATTCATGCAATGCGTTCAGCATACATGAGATCTCGCCGACAGTTAAATGTGGTTTCTATCCGCAGGATTAATTACTTGATCACCGCAATTACCGTGAGAGCCGATCGGTCGGTGGTGTATATCATAATCAATCCTAAGAAAAAATCCTCCAGCATCGCATTAGCGAAAGATTACGGCACACTGCGTTACGTCTGTAGGTAGCACAAATGCTCGGCATTCAGTCCTTCGTGGTAATGCAATGACATAGCTTTTCGTAAATAGCTCTATGTGCGGGCCATGCTCTTACAGTTAAAAAACACCGTCAAATCGAGAAGCGTTCAGTTTAGAAAACTAGTTCGCTAAAGAATGACTAACGAACCAACGTTACTATGTCAATATTTTACGGCCAGCCAGCGTTAATGACAATGCTTAGCGTGACCAAAGCCAATTACACTAGTGGGAGCAAAATACCTTCCATAAAATAGCACCTGCCCTTGTTAACGATGCAGGATCCCTTCAGGATCCGCCTAGCAGAGTGGAGCTCACTAATCAAAAGAACATTCTATCGGACCCAATATATAGTGTGTTTAAGGCTTCCCAGGTTTGCAAAAAAACACCCAAAATGCCCTGATTTAATCTTCAGCTTTGCAAACCGACTAAATAAGCTCTTTCAAGGTTTACTTTGTTAGGCAGTGTTGTAAGCTTTGTGGCGCAAATCATAGGTTCATACCAATTTCTATACAAAATACCAAACATTTATCTTTATAAAAGTTCAACGTTCGATTTGAATGGTCCTTTCCGGCTGGCAATACGTACCTTATTGAGCTTGTGTAGTCGGTATTTATTCAGCGGCCACGTGAAGATGATCACGCCTGAAAGATGACACGGCAAATATCGACGATCAACAATGCTGTTGAGCCCTGTGATCAGTTTGGATCAAGTTCGCGCTGACGAAGCCGGGGGCTCGCGCCCATTTCTGTTGGAACACTACCCCGCAGAGCACCTGCGGGATAGTGTTCCCTAGGGGTGTGTTGCCTATTGTTATGTATATATATATATATATATATATATATATATATATATATATATATATTTATGTTAATGGGCCTCTCCAAGGAAGTTACCTGTAGTTGTCCACATTTGGTTTGCTTAATTCGTTAGTAGTTGGTATGCATAGTGCCTCTTTTGACAGCAGGCTCGGTGGCTTTGGCTGACTCCTGGATGACTGGCCTTCAGCCCACGTTGTCGCCCATACATGAGGAGTAATATTGTCGGCTTCATCGTCAGCCTCACTGTATTGGCGCTGGGAATAATAAAATATTTTTTCTTTTTGGATTGAAGGATTGTAGCAGTGAAGCGTGATCTCCATACGAGAGGTTACGAGATCTACCTCTCGTGGTCGTTCGAATCATCGAATGCAACGATTCGAGCATTAGATTTTTCCTGGTCGAAACGAGATTTGAGCTGCGAGCACATTCTGTACACCGGGATCATGCGACTTGCTGTTTTAAATACATAGAGTAATACTACCGGCAGATTATTTTTCTTCAAACGGCAGAGCATACTTGGAAAGTTGACAGGACGCAATGGGTCTTGGTGCTCATATCACTAGTATTAGCTACCTTAGGGTTAGTTTGAGACGAGTTTTAAGTCGAGCAAGGGCTTATCGATTGGAAGTCATTATCTTTCAATGGACTAGCTTTGGACTATCCCAAATGAAAGAAATTAATTCTGCGACCGCGCTTTGCAAAGCCAATGTTTTCCAATATTTTAATTTTGATATATATATATATATATATATATATATATCGAGCAAGACAGTATAGTGACGGCGGAGCTATTGCGTTAGCTCTGAAAAATCGGCGGGTTTAGATTCAGAACCGGCCATTTTTAACTTGGTTTTCATAGTATGTAGTTAAGGTTAGGTGAGTGCAGGTATGTACTTTTATCAGCCGTAACCAAAGTACCGAACGCAAAGCACATATGTTTTAATAAACACATAGTTTTGTTGGTTTTTCTGGTTTACAGTTCAGATTAGATGAATGCAAGCGTACACTTTAATTAGCCATGATTAAAGAACGGAACGAACGTGAGACGCAGAGCCTTCGGAGTATAGTCTAGAACGGAAAGCAACCTCCTGAAAACAAATGCTTAAAATTCTTAATAAATACACGATCAAGAAAAACTTCTTGCAATAATGCAATTATTTCGTGCGATTTCCTGGTACTATTCCGTTGGAACCACATGCCTTTGAGATTCATACGATTCAATTGAGGGAGAAAAAATCGGAGTTATTATGCCCCAAAACCGCTTACTATTAACTCGTGTTTGTTTGTGCATTACCGATGAATTCAACAGCTCTGGACAACTCACCGATTGTTCGAAACACCGTAATGAAGAATATTGTCAGACAGACAAATCCGCGTGTTCCACTCGTGCATATCGTTTACCTGCAACGATAGCGTGCCCGGCGACGACGAAATAGAGGTCAAAACAATATTGCCCAAACAGAGGTCAAAACAATATTGCCCATATAGAGGTCAAAACAACAACAGCAACAATCATAGCAACACACACACACACAATATGTACACACACGTTGGCTGTTCCTTGGGAAACGTCACAAGCGGTTCCACCAGACTTTGACTCACAATTTGTTCATAAAATCGCTGTAATGATAGTACAGTTCCAGTTTCATTATCAGTAGGGCCGGCCACAACAACTTGCAGTTGGCTGCGCGCGGTTTACTAGTGTCGTCGTAAACTGCAGGTGTGATAGCGGTGGAGATTGTGCTGCCAATAAAACGTTATGAGCTTTCCGTAATTGCTTTTCGTTGTGACGGTTGGCTGGCCTATCTACGTGACGGGAGGTTATAGCGCATCTGTCGACACGACAATACTCGTAGCTAGGCGTCGCCACGAAAACTTACCGTTGTTACGCCGAGAAATAGGAAGATGATTGTCTCGGAACAGTTGGCCACCATCTTCATGCCGTACTTAATTGTCGTATGAGATTTCTGTGAGATGTTTTCCTCGACATAGTTCTTCATTGTAATGCCTGTTGACGATAGGCACACAAAACACGGGACTCTTTCATTTCTAGATTGAGAACCCACACCAATTTTCACATCTTCATCAGCAGCAGCAGCATACAGCACGCGCAACCGTAACGAAGTAGCATCTTCACTAGCCATCTACCCGACTATTTCATGAGACACACATATATACACAAACATTATGCCAGAGTATCATAGTCAAACTCTACTTGTGGAATGAGAGAGTTTGACCAATTTTGCCTGCTTTCTTGCAATATAACAATCGCTTTGTAGTGCTCCGGTGCAAGCAAAGGAACGCGTGCAAACTTACCGCAGAACGTCAAGGCAAGGATGCCGCTGAGTTTAAACATTTCAGCCAGCAGGTATGCCAGGTAGCCGAAAAGAAAGATGAACAATGGCTCAATGGGACGCACATGGTGCGTGAAACGCGAGGTAAACGCTGCCATCAGGCCCAGTACAATACCCACACCTGAAACGAGACCCAGTACAAGGCCGACCACAGATGAGAGCGAAATTCGAGATTGACCTCACAGTGAGGCCTCGGGCACGTGATTAGTCGCGATTATCGAGAACAAAAGTAAACTTTTGTTTCGGATTAACACGTACGTTTGTCTAGCCAACAGAATAAGCCGCGTTGACGTAGCCGGCGTGAATTTGTGTAAGCCTCTTGAATGGAATCGAATTGCAAAGCACCGAAGAGCGTCTTGGTCACAGCCTAACAGAGGGGTTCCACGGTATACGTACTACTGACGTAATGCCGTGACTTATTTTAGAAAGAACATGCTTAAATGCATTGAGAAAAGTTTTAGTGGCAATGCATTGCCTTAGGCGGCTGCGGGCCCAAATTAAAGACAAGTGATAGATTACTATAAGTGGATTTTGTTGTTTTCAATATAAGCAAAAAGGACGCCAAAACGTGTTGATCATGGTAGTAACACTAGATGACTTACAAGGAGGTGTATATATATATATATATATATATAGTTATAAAATCAAATAATTAAAATATATATTCTGTTTGATGCTTCGGAGGCAACTGTACCAGTTGCGTTCAGGTGAAGCGACCTAGCTGATCTTCGTAATCTGTTGACAGCGTTAGGACAGTGGCCATTGTAATAACTATATTTTGTCCACACTATGAGATGTGTTTAATCATCTCTATTTCACCTGTCTATATATATATATATATCGTTTTTTTTTCAATGTTTTGAGCTCTGCATACATTTATTGCAGCTTGCAGTTGTATACAACTAAACGGTTTCAAAAGTAGTTAGTTCTGTCAATTATAGTCTGTGGGGGCAATGAGTTGGCCAGCAAAGCACAATTGCTTTAAATTATGGCCTAGAGATAATTCTAGTTTGGATATATGTGTCTTTGTTTCAGGATAGCTCAGATAAAGGGAGACGAAGCTAAATATCTAACACGGGCTAGAGAGAGAGGGGGGAGAGAGCGAGTGCGAGCCAAGTAAACGGCTGGACCGTTTAGCCACAATTGCGCTATTGCTTCAGTGGCATCGATCAGTTATGTTTGTACAATCTGACAATTTTAGTTTGAGGCCTCTGCAGGCCTAAACAATGCACAACTCGCAAGTACAACTTACCAACGCCGCCCAGGGCGACAACGAAAAAGCTAATAATGCCCTTGAATGCCTCCATTGCGGTGACATTCTCGATGCCCAGGATGGAATACGTCTCGAACATTCGATACAACACCTGCACACACATGGATACGGAACAGCCATTTATTTGTTTACTACGAGCAAGTCTCTACTACTACTAATACTACAAATACTACTACTACTACCACTAATAATAGAGAGCAACATGAATTATATTGTTTATTGTAGCATAATACGAATGTGTCTCTAACACTATATTTAGCTTACTCATATATGCAAAGCAATACGCATTTAGTGATCATTTTTGTATATTTAATATAGAAACATTTTCAAAATGTTATTTTTAGAATATCCGATGGAATCGTTAATGGTAACTGATTCTCTTGCTTTTTGCCAGGTCAATTACTAGAACATTGTTCGATACGAACTTTGTTGCTTGAGGTTCTTTGAATGTGCTCGACCTTACCACATCGAACTAGATTGTGACCGTTATCAGCTTGTCGCTCTGGCACTGGTAAGCGCAATTGATTATATTGAGCGGATGACCGGCATTTTCAACAATGGTTGCGTTTAGATTACGTATAAATCACGGATATAGAAGTTAAACAAGTTGACGCTCGGTTTTGCTGGCATGGCCATATCGCTAAGCGGCAGTACGACTCGATAGACTATGTATATTCACTAGTGCTTGTAAAGTGCCAAAGTTCTGAACTGTTCTGTTGAAGTTGTCTCCGTCAAATTCTAACATAGCCCCTCCCCCCCCCATCACGATATACCGAAGCAGACATGAGCCAAATCCTAAATTTCCGCCCTGCGGCACCTTTCCGAGTGCTCTCCGAAAATGTTTACAACAAGAACAACAACAAAACAACGGCAACAACAAAATTTCCGACTACGACAATAACCTCAGTAACAACAACAATAAGCATGGAGAGTACTTCTACTACTACTACTACTACTACTATTACGACTGCGGCTAACTAATGAACTCAGTATGACTTTGTATTGACGTGATTGGTTCTCACTCACCACTGTGACGGCATCGTTGAGCAGACTCTCGCCGAACACAATGATGTACAGCAGGTCGTTAACGTGTATCTCCTCAAAGACGGCGAGCACGGCCACCGGATCGACGGCCGAAATAATTGACGCAAACAAAAAACACTCGAGAATTCCGATTGGCTACGGAGATTGATCGATCAGGACCGGGTCACCACCGCACATACACATCCACACAAAATTGTCATTAGTTTTCGTAACGCGACGTCCACGATTCGACATTTACATTACGTTGCGTAGTCGTATATAGTTATTTAACTCATAATAAAATGTAAGCATTTGTGCACCATTATTATAGCTGGAGCGCAGAACCGCTGATGATCATTGATGATGAGGTCAGCCTATATTCAAATATGCGCTTTTTCATAATCACAGTTAGGCTTATTATATATATATATATATATATATATATATATCCAAGTCATCATTTCTATTCGATAGTAGTCTACTCAATGGAGAAGACTGTTGAAACTCGTATACGCCGCAATAATTTCAGCATAATTTGCACTTGTGGGTGCCGAGTTAACTTTGTGGAGCTTGAGAAAGGAGATAGAAGGCAGCCAAGCAGTACAATCGTGAGGCCGCGACCTTCATTAACATTCGCCTATTTGACGTGCAAGGAATGGGCTTTTGGTGCGACTACTCCCCTTATTCTCTCTTTCCTTTCTAGACATTATTACTACAAGAAGCAGCAGTTTTTCGACTTTGACAATTGCTAAGTTTCGGGCTCGCTGATGAGATGGAAAACTCATTGGGTTCGGGTCATCATATCAATATACCGGGCATACCATGTTAGCTAATACGTGCACTCAACATTAGGCATAAGGCCGTTTGATAATGACAGCGAACGGGAGAGTTGCAAGGCTTAAATGACGAGGTGGCTTTCACACAGACCCACAACGTCCGTCTATTCTTGATTAACCTTCCGAAGCATCAAACCTACCGAGCGAGCTCTAAGCGATCTTTGCTTTGTCCGTCGATTTGCTTTGATCGTTATCATTCATAGTAGTTATTATTCATTATAAACCACTTCCCGGAAAATAAAGAGTCGATCCTATGGGGAGAACTTTACAGAAAAAAAACATACAAGGATACACAAATAGTACAACACTGCACTCGGTCGGTGCAGTTATTCCTTTTTTGCGTCCACCAGTGTTTTGGTATTTATACAGTTTCGTACTTATTTTTGTTAAGCATTTTTCCCGTTAGCAGTAAGATCATTATCGTAAGCTTTCCTTCATTAAAATTTGGAAACATGTACAGATGCGTATGAATGACAATTCCTGGCGCATTTACCGCCACGGATAGTGCGTAAATCTTACGTTTGGTCCATAGAAGTGCGAAAGTCCGATACCCCAATGGCAAAGGCCAACTGTCATGGCATTCCACACCGTTGCCACGACCGCGTACGTGAGAATCGTTCCGAGGTTGTCAAAGAAAGATCTGCAATATATATAGTTATCCTAAAGGTAAGCGGGGATTCTGGGCAGCAGCTGTCTGATAGAAGAAGCGCCGATTAATGTCCATGTACTTCAGCACAAAACGGCAAACACTTACCCGCTTATGCGGCTCGCGCGTTAAGGCATGTGCGCTGGATGAGTATATGATGTAATTAATCATACCAAAATTTCATAATGAATATATGTTTGACAATATTAATGAATGAGATTTTGCGTTGCCTAAAAGATAACTAGGATACATTAAACGCAGCTAACTATCAACCTAACCCGGTATAATCAGTTATTTTACAGTTATGAGCCGTAAGCATAAACGAATTTTCGAGTTTAAATTAATGGTGATAATTAATTAAAAAACTTCCCATTTACTACAGACTTCGAGTCATAAAACTGCTTTTAAAACGGTTCGAAAAATAACGCGGTGAACTATTGGTAAATTGAGCATTTCATCGACATCAGGCTCAATAACTTTCAAGTCGAGTAGCCCGAAAGCTGTCGCTCAACATTAGGCATAAGGCCGTTTGATAATGAAAGCGAACGGGAGAGTTGCAAGGCTAAAATGACCAACGAATTGATCAACAGGCAGTTTGCGTGTGACTCAATGAATCCACCACTGATTGAGTATGGTCGGGCTCATATTGTAAACATCATTGTCTGACTTGCTCATTCAGAACATGTTGAATTGCGTGCCCTTTTTAATCGCAATTAGAGGCGTTTTCATGCAGTGCTATGAAGTATAATAAAGGTCATTGTATTTCCTGGTCCTGCATGTGCAAGTTACTCCGTCCGCTACCGCACTGAACTAGAGGGATCCCTTTGCACCACCTCTATAAGATGTCTACCTCTTCTGGGAGCCCATCGGAGACTTTTACTATTCAGGTCCTCTTTCTCGTCCTTAAGACTCACACACCTTCTTCGAGGGGCTGACCTATCTAATCGAGCCGACTGGTAAACACTAAACGAGTTAACACTATCTTTCCTTGAGTCCTGCTGAACAAATCTGCCACCTAGCGTACGAAAACAAGCATTACTACCCGTCTTCAAAGGGTACTTTAGGGTCCTGAGTTTACTGGCTCTGGTCGGGCCTGCCATATTCTCCTCAATGCCAATCATAGCAAACAAGGCAACCCCTTCTTAAGTACAGCGAGAGTCAGCCAGTTCAGAAGACGCTGAGCCCACCCTCAGAATCTTAAAGCCTGTTGCGGAGGTAGGCCTGACAACGTAATATCTTAAAATACTTTTCGGGCCGACCCCCAGCCAAGATTTTACGTCCACGGGACTGCTTTTTGCATTGCTTCATACGGACCCCCATTAATACAAATGTGCAACGGTGGGGCTCGAACCCGCGCACCTATGTGTCTCCTCCGGTCGCAAGGCGCATGTACCACGCACCGTACTCGACAACGTAATATCCTAATGTGACTGAAGTGTCTCTTCAAACGATGACGTTCAACGACGTTTCTTTAATTAAACTGCCGACGCCAGGACCAGAGACACTTACACCCTTTGAGCAAGGCAAAAGTCTGGTTTGGATGCAACCGTTATCAACTTGTTAGCCACTTTTATGGTCGGTGGCGGCGCGTCCGAAGCTGCAGCCCACCTTGCGGAAAACAGTAAGCTAAGAAAATACTCATCAATCGGGTACTCCCACAAATATGTCGCGTTCGAAGTCTTGGGTACTTCTGGCGTTCGAACTACGCATCTGACCCGCCAAGCCGATACTTTATTAAACCTGTTATCTGGCGATAGCAGGTTATCTCTAAAACCTGTGTTTTTGTATTTCTCTAAAATTTTAGTTCGACTGGCAAAACTGCGGATTGGTGTTATTACTTTTAATGACTATTTATCTGTTGGTAAATCTAGTAGTCCATGCATCGCCTGCAAATATAAATAATCGTCAGAAATTAAACCTTTGAAAAAAAAGGAAAAAAACGAAATATATATATATATATATAAGATATATATATATATATATATATATATATATATATATGACTTCTAGGCATTCCAGAATCCGCTTCGACCTACAGTAGTTCGACAGGAGCGATCTCAACCAAAAATCTGCGGCTTGAGGCTACGCTATCTGGTAGCCAATTGAGAGCTCTGACAGGGTTTTTCAGCTTTGCTGACACTCGAAGCGAGCGAATATGAGTTTACAGCGAACTTTCGAGTCACATCTGTTATGTCATACCTCGCCAACAACTAGATATAACAGCGCAGTAAATAGTTGCGGTTATTGTTCTGTCGCGGCTCTACTAGACCGTTACAGCAACCGGTTGCCCATCGCCGGTTGTATGAGCCGGTGCAGCATGAGGTTTATGACCTTGACCCTTTCCAGATAAAAACAAATGTGAGAACATAGTCCTTTTTTGCGCACGCTAGATCTATCTATGGCCGTTAGGTATGCATATTTTACTGGGCAGCACGTGCGATAACGACAACAACAAGAACAAATCCGAAAGAATGCTGCGCATTACGTTCATCGGCGCGGTATAGCGACTTCTTCGTATTGTTGTCGAGCTGTCCAACGTGCTTTACCAGACCAAATTGTCATCATAAGGCGTGTTGCTGTTGGGGATATTCCGCTGTCTAATTGCTACCTACCACATAAACAACGAGACGTAAACATACTAAAAATACCATTTGTTCTTTAAATGTAAGTATTCACTGACGTATGGATTGTCAACATTCCACAAACGAGAGGACAACTCAGAACAATTTCGCTAGTTGATCAGGATGCTAAGTCTTCTTCGGAAGTGGAAGAGCTCGTTAGGCAAATGTCCATCTCTTGAAGATCGTGCTTTTCTAATGAGTACGACACGACAATGCTTAAACGGCAAGCAAACTATTAGCCCTTTCCAAAAGATAAGTTTACCATTATTTTTTGGCCTTTTTGTCTGTCAGTACCACATTGTTTACCTGGAGATCGTAATATCCTTATTCCATGTCAGAAAGGCATAAGCATCATGTAGATAATTGTTGTTTTGTGATTTTGCAAGTAGTCGTCGCGAAGACGTACGGTAAATTGTATTTTCACAAATGCGTCGATATATATCTGCATTTATTCACCACACGCTAACATTAGTACAACTCGTGGCGGGTTGACATATTCATATACGTATATATATATATATATATATATATATATCACTTCTCGACGAGATGTAATAATACTAACTCGTAGCGAATAAGTTATGTTATATTTATTAATACATACGTGTATAGCTTATTCACTGCCAATTCGTATCATAATAGCAATATATAATCACAGACACATACTTGTTGTAAAACGTAAGTCTCCCGATCATGGTACGCACTGTAACACCATGAACCGTCGTCACGGTAGGAGGTCTGTGATAACGGCTTCTGGCATCGTGTCCATCATTACAGCCGCATTTCCTCTTTGTACGTTCAGTGCGAAACGTTGCGTTTAAAAAATACTCCGGTTTTCGGTTCGCCTGTGGCTCGTATCGTATAGCGCACACTCCTTCGATGAAGTTGTAAGGCTGGAAAGTGTCCTGGGCCGCTGATCGAGAGTTTCAAAGGCTAACGAGTGGAAACGGCCCGTGAGTCTTGAAGTCAGGCGTATTTATTTAGTTTGGCTGTTTGACTTGTTCACACTGCAGCTTGCTATACTAGCGCCGACGTTAAAAGATGCCAGATGGTACCCGACGCCAGAGGGTGCTCCACACCAGGGCGCTTTCATTTTGAGTAGGGTATTAGCGTCAACCCCTTAGGGATGCGTTCGTCTAGGCGCGTGAAGTCCCGAGGGGTTGGCTTCCTGGTGCAAGGGACGTAGCGCGACATAATTTGTAGCGCTAATGTTGCGGATGCTTTATTTATTCAAGCGTTCCTAGATTGATCTGTTCCCATACGTGGGGATACGGCCAGCGCTCCTGCCTGTCATGATAGGCGGTGTCCCAAGGTATCGGCTGTTCCAGCAGGCGGATACCCACACATATTTGCATATTTATTGTTGAGACCAGTAATCGGTCTCTTGTGTAGCGGTCTTCAATGGAGGCTCCCAAGCGCTCGCAAAGAAGTCTTGTTTTCGCAAGGTCTTTTTTGAAGTGCTCGGTGGTTAGCATCCATTGGATTTCAGAGTGCGTGGAGTGTTGTAGTGCTGTCAGACGGGAGAGGCGGAGTCTGGGGAATAAATGTTTGGAGGCATGTACAGGTAGGCGTCGGCACCGAGTTTTCGAGCTTAAGCCATTTCGACTTAACAACCTTTCTGATCTCTTTATCTAGGTTGCTAAGGAGTGCGTGAGGTGGTCTGGGACCGGAGACCAGTTTATATAGGAGGCGGGGAATGAGAAAGTCTTTTAAAAATATGAGTCTCTGGTGGGGTTTAAGGGGAGCTATCGTGAGTCTGTTGAGTAAATTAAGAAGTAAATTCTTGGTGGAGTCAACTTGGCCATTGCTGTCAAAATCGACTCCCAGATATCTCCATCGATCGGTCATACCTTCAGCTGGCAATTGCCGATCTCCAACGCTAAATTCTAGTGCGGTATTAATAAAACCTTTACCTTCCTTCCTATTACATAGGTGGGAGATAGTAGAGCTTTTATTAGTATTAATTTCAAGACCTCGGGATTTCAAAAGGGGGTATATATATATATATATATATATATATGCAGCCACATCACGCTGCACAAATGCAATTTCATGGTACACAAATTAAGTTATATATATATATATATATATAAACCGACAAAGTTTTGTATTTTTTTCACCTAAAACACTTCAGCCGTTATGTAACAAAGACCTGCTACATAGTAGACTGGGCGGCCCATACGCGATATGTGAGCATAAAAGTGACCATGCTGTTGGGTTGACACCTAAATGGCGGTCGAGGATGGATCGACTTGACAGGACAAACCGCCGCCGCCACTGCAGCTTATCGCGTCAGCACACGTGCTCATCTGCTGAGCGCAGTGTGTGCGCGAGTCTGCAGTTTGACGGGCGATTTCCGAAAATGTAACAAAGAACGAAAATGCGCAACATGGCCCGATTGAAACAGAGGGCGGGTTTTCAGCCTGCGTTTCCAGATATCTGGCGGGCCACGTACAACCCGTCGGACACCACTCTGCGTATGGACACACACACAGCCCATAGAAGCGTCCGACGACACCTGCGGTGTGACATGTGTCACCCGTCAACTCTGCAGCAATAACTTGTTGACATTATTATTACTATTTATTCAATGTTTCGGTGTTTCCCTACAATTGTGGGATCTAAACGTGTACCCGCCTAGGCTCACCCCCGCTCCTCAGCCATGGAGGCGATTATTATTATTATGACTATTAGTTGCATAAGGGCTCTGGAGAATAGGAAGGTTGTTCAATAAGTTCGAACCTCAGTTGGGCCAGTTTTGCCGATGCTTGCCGGGACTTGTGTGCAGGAGCATTGTCCTGGTGAAACAGGACAACCTTCTTCTGCAAAGCGGGCCGTTTCACGATGAGTTCTTGCTTCAGGCAGTCTAACAGTCTTGCCTAATATTCTCCTGTGATCGTTTTACCGCTCTCAAGGTAGTCGACCAGCATTGTTCTACGTTAGTCTTAAAAAACTGTAGCCATCACCTTTCCGGTCAATGCCGTTGTCCGCACCCTCTTCGGAGGTCCTTCATCAGGTGCACACCATTGGCAAGATGCTTCTTGGGTCTCGGGAGTGTAGTGATGGACCCAGCTTTCATCGACGGTCATGAATCTGCGCCAAAAATCCGACGGTTTGTTCGACATCTTGGCCAAATTTCGAGGTTTCCATTGCAAATTTCAGTGTTACGTAACCTTTTCGAGCACAGGTCCGCCAGGCAAAAACATACAGGGCCAGAGCGTACGGTTTGGCCCCGTAATCTATACAGTTTGTACTCTACAATGTCTCGGGGTGTTTATGTCGGAGATGGTCCTTGGAAAAGTTTTCGCGACAATGTCGATCGAATAGACTTTGGAAAACATTTGTGGTTTATCAGTGGTATGTGATGTTCGCTATACATCACATAACACTTATATGGTTACACGCTATCCAAGAATATCAAGTTTTCCTTGGTACTCATGTATAAACCCAAGATGATTGATTTAGTTAAGATTTTGGAGTTATACAAGCAAGTATGGGACTGCACCCGCCTATGTGTAGAATTTCCGCATGTGTGTACTGACAGTAGATTAAGACTTTGGCACCATCGCAAATGATGCGCGCATCACGTGTTCACGTGATAGAGAGAGAGAGAGAGAGAGGGAGATCGATCACTCTACGCCCGACTCATGCTTTTCATGCTATGATAAGCGACCTCTCGGTCACCTCTGCTTTATCGTTTCGTAATGGCGCGGAGGAGTTTGTAAAACAACTCCACAAGCTGTTGTTAATGCATTTTTGTCGTCTCACTGGTAGCATCAGCAGCAGCAGCAGAAGCACTAGGACAACGGTAGGACAACAACAGATATTGTTGCGCTGTTGAGCCGAGTCAGCTAAAGGTGATACGCAATTGCGAACTGCTGTGACCATACCCGGCCACAAAATGGTCACCAACAGCAACAAAAACAACAACAACACTATCAAGACGATGAGCAACTAGTCAGCACCATAAAAAAAAGTAATTAACACACCAAGAACAACAACAACAAGAGCCACAGTAACATACGGTTGTTAATGCCGAATGGGCCTGCTACCATCTGAAGAAAATTGGCCCAAGGTCATCATGCTTGCAACTTGGACATGATAGGTTAGCATACAGCTGACTCGTGGCCGCTCTTGTCATGACATATCTTGTTCGTTCGCCACATCGGCTGTCACGCTAAGCGGCCCATGGGCATCATTCAGCAACATCAACAGCAGCAGCGACAACGACCTAGTCCTGCCTCGGTCCTTGACAACAGCCGATGGTGGTGGCCCAGCAGAAGGTGACGCGGCAATGAACGCCCTTGTTTGTGTCCTCTGTCCTCCGTCTTTTACTGCTTGCTGGTCTGTCCGACTGTCGTGTAGCTACTCAAGGGACAACCTGGAGTGCTTTCCTAACACGGTCGGTCCTAACGTAACACAGTGGATGATTCAGTGGTCATAAGGCCGATAATGGTGATGGTGCTGGCGGCGAACAACGCCTGGCCCGACGACGCGTCCCTCCAACAAGTCAAGGCGCGCATTAGAGAGGTCGCCGCTGGTCACCCGCTGTCACCCGGTCGTTGCAGGTCGTTGTATGCATCATCCATTTGTATCTATCTTTGTATTGGCTTGAGCTCGGCTCGGCTACCACTTGTACTTGGGCATTATTGAGCTATGGGCTAACTACGCGCTGTGACAAAATCGCGAGAGACGTTTCGAGACATCGGCCCGACACGAAACACGTGACAGCCTGCTGCTACAATCTATATCAGCATCTGAGTATGGCCATATATATATATATATATATATATATATATATATATATATACATATACATACAAAACAATTGTTGCTCCGGATTGACGCGTTTTAGTCTATGGCAGAGGCACGTGGCTGTATTGCCCTTTTTAGAAATCATATAGAGCTCACAGAGCCTGCTGGTAACGCCGACATCAGTATGTTTTTTTAATGCGCATATGCGTATGGTAAGAGACAATTGTAGACACGTAAACGTGTGGGAAGCCGACGCGTTAAATGCGTTCTGCCCTATGAACCATAACAAACGAACTCCGAAAAGAATCTTGTAGACACGTGAGAATTCACTGCGTAGTTCTTCAACAGCGTACTATTATCTTAGACAATCGCCTCAGTGAGAATGGCATTGTGCATGTTCACATGTCCGTACAAACGTAAATAAATTTCTATCTCTATACTTCGTTAACTTTTACATGAGACAAAAACTTAGAGGAAAGTTAGTTATTTTGGTAATCTGACTAGCTTGCCCAGTAGTAGAACAAGTTAGGTGTCTCTGGTTGACGCCGACCAGTCAAATCACTCACACCAGTTACGAACTATGGCGTGCGACTCATAGACTGTAGAAAACGTATACTAGAAAGCATAAATCGCAGCCGACGTTATGCTGTTGGTGATAACGGGGCAAGCCCTTTATAAAGTGAAATTGATAGGCGTATGCGTAACACGTACGGAGGAAATATCATGTGATCTGAAGCCACCGCAAACAAAGTTTTGAAGTGCATATAAGATGCACACATATGCGCATACATATCGATGTACATGCACGACCTCTATCACGTCGAACCTCTAGCCTAGACGTCTAGCGTAGAGCCGCGTAAAAGCTGCACAGAGGATTGGCAAATGTTGGAATAGATAAACACTCTAGATCTTCCATCTAGGTCGGTAAGACCCACTTAGCATCTCACAACTTAGTGATTTGCGAGCCCAAAATGCTGCATTCCGACCTAAGAGGTCTACCGCTGTATAGGGACACATGCAGACCAGAAACAACTCACGAGTTAGTTGTTAGGTAGCCTTAAAATCTTAAGTTTGTACGTGGAGTAACCTCGATGGAGTAGCACAAGCATAGCTTGTGTCTCTTGCTACTTAAATCCAGAAATGTGTCCATGTACACATATACGTGGGTCATTCAGTGAGGTAAGTGATTTTTATCTTAGTGAATGGCCGCCTTAGGACTTCTCATTCTCTCGAAGGAAAAGTATTAGAATAAGGTTAGGCTACATTTGCAAGGCTTCAAAAAAATTACGTCAACATTTTTTGGGAAACATGTATATGTTTATACATGTATAGAAATTAATACATGTTGCGTACGCCAAACCCAAGTCACAGTTCACAGGTTAAGTCATGGGTGTATGACAAACTAAGCAACTCAAAGTGGCTAGGCATGTATCGCAGAATGTTAACTATAAATTGAAATACGGTCGCTATTGGCCGCCGCCGGGCTGGGGGTTATAATGCTAGACTTCCTTGTATACTCGAGAGGGTTTTGGTCGTTCAAAAAACAAATAAAATATATTTCATACATGCTCAGAGTAGACACGTAGATACTACGATAGATCTGAGGCTATTAAGACAAACCAGCCGCTAGCCGAAAATTGCTTATGGGACCGTTGGAACGCAACACAGTGAGTCTCACTAGAGCTTTCCCTTATGAGACAATGTTTAGAGTCGGTGTTAAAGTGAGCCGCAAGAGCGACTGTTGGGTTGTCTACTGGATCTGGAAGTCGTTCTCGCAGCAGCTTCAACGGCTTCATCAGCGGCTTCCTGCTGGGCAGGTTAATGGCATTGGCACAATTTCTATATATTAAATAGTGTATAAATATATTTTTTTCTTCTTTTTTCGGCCGAATGGCGGCGCTGAAGGCAAGTAGTTTGTAAACATCGGTGGTTCTTTACGATTTTACGACGGATATCTCTCAAAGGGAAGAGCATATTGACTTGTACTACGAAAATGCGTTAGATTGAAAAAGTTTGGCGAGCGCATGATCTATTAGAAAGCAGACGTTTCGTGGCCACCTCGGGCGTACGACGTGACGCATGTGGACTCTGAGGGAAATAAAAGTTCGTAGATTTCGAAAATAGCGCCACACTTATGCTAAAAAGTCCTCAAAAATGCTGTGTATTGTATAGAAAATGCCGAAAAGTTCTAGGGCGGCCATATTTCTCGCATCATCCTTCAGACGTAACAGCAAGTATGCAAGGTACTTTATAGACAGTGGCGAGCAAAAACACGTCGGTGCCACAACAGCCGTACCCAAACATTAAGCAACGTTTTGTTTTTTTGTATACCATCAAGCAAGAACTAGGTGCCCAAAATGTTTCGAAAAGCTTTAATAGACTATTAGGAATGAGACCCTATCCCTGGGTAGTGTGTATGGAACATAAAAATGTTTAACAGGACATAGGAAATTGATGAATACTCACACTTGACGTACGCATTGCCAGAGGTGGCTTTGGGCTTGAAGGCCAAGTCCCTTATTCAAATACCTGGGACTGACCAAAAACCACCATTTGTCACGCGACGAAAACGGTACGAGGGTATTTCCGGCATGATAATTTTTGATAAAACAAAAGCCGGTCTTCCTTGTTCTCAAGACACTGTCACATGTAACAAAACTTGGGCACATTTTATGACTTTCTACTCAAGTTCGAAGGCTTGCAGTGTTAGGGCGCTAAAGCGCCTCCCCTCACAAAAGTGGAGCGGTATCGGTCGGCAGGCAAAGTGGTTATTGCCTTGTTCTTCTCCAGGATTAAAATTGTAGCAATGGTCGAATGATGGGAAAGGGTGATACAGTGAGGACCGATCGGTATACCTCACAATGCCTATCACAGTTTGCACTGCGCTGATCAGGAAGAGCTTTGAAGCATTGCTTCGGTGTTGACTCCTCTACTACGAGAGCGCGTCAGCCAGTTAGGCTGAAGGACCACTGAGTCCTTTTTTGCCGCATATGGGTCACGATGGTGAGGCATCCAGCATATTCAAGCAGCTTAGCACCGTGATTAAACGATTTCTTTTCAGCCGTCACCTGAATTATTGCGTATTTTCAGAAAATGAAAGAAATAATTGAGACGACGGCAAGATATGCTCTAAAATCCTTAATATCCACGTGGGCCTGCACATGAGCCCTCTTTGCGCATTAGTGGATTGCGACGATTCCGTTGCACAGAACAGAGCAGCACAGAAATCTTGGTCTATACGTGCAAAACGGTCGCCGTTGGTAGACACAAATTAATAAACGAACTCGTAGGCGTGACATCCACAGAGGGGTCTGAGTTCCTAACAGTGAGGCTGGGCTGTACGCTAATTGGTCGCCAGTCGAAGCCATCAGACTGCCGGGGGTTCGCGCTGCGCCTGTCCCCATCCTACGTAAATAAATATAAAATATAAATATAAACAATTCTACAGCATTTAAATTCAACGATCCGACGAGCTTAATCATAGTTGAGGTACTGAGCATTCTTGGTTGACGACTGCACCTGCTTGCAATCAATGAGTACCATTGAGTTTAAACGTTTTCTGATACTTTTTAAGCTAATTGCCTTGTTTCGAACTTGATAAAGCGTAGAAATACTTTACTTTACTTTCAGACAGAACTGCCACGATTAGACGGAAAGCATTATAAGGCAGCTAGGCAGTATAAGTATAATCAATCAAGTTTCAACAAGAGAAACAAAGACGAAAGGTAATTACTTAAAAGTAAAGATCTTTAATAATAATATGACAACGTGGATAGTACACACAACTAGGCCACTACAGCCATAGTAGCAACTGGAGTGACCCGTTGTTTTTGTCATCTCGTACACTGTGAAATTGTAATGAAATTTCAACACTCTATGCGGCATAATCTCGGATTTTTTTACCAAGAAGGGATCACTGTGCCACTACGCCGTTTAAGGTCATTGTGCAACGCCGGCTAGAAATCGTCTAAGAAGGTACTTGTCTACACGTGCATGCACAGGGAAGCGATTTATGAACTCTTTGTATTTATATATATATATATATATATATATATATATACGAGGTGTGTTCAAAAAGTATCGCGACTTTTGAATTTTTGCGGGTTACGTATATTCGAATTTCGATTTTTTGTGGCGTTATGTTGGTACTCATGTCTCTCACTTATGCCGCCAAGCTCGGCCATTTGAATGTTCACTTAATTGTTGACAGCTGCTTTGCTTGCACGTTGTTTTGGATCGTCTTCGATTTTTACCTATTCAAAAAAATGGATCAAAGAACCTGTATCAAATTTTGTGTGAAAACGAAATTAAGTGCGCGGATGCATTCCGAATGTTGACTGTGGCATACGGAGAAGCTACCTTGGACCCGAAGCAACGTTTATCGGTGGTACAAAATGTTCTCAGAAGGCCGAGAAGATGTGAACGACGAAGAGCGTGCCGGACGCCCGAGCACTTCAACAACAGACGAAAAAATTAATGAAGTGGAGAAAATGGTATTGGCCAATCGTCGAATCACCGTTAGAGAAGTTGCTGAGGACCTAAACATATCGATTGGCTCGTGCCATTCGATTTTTATCAATGATTTGGGCATGAGACGGGTCGCCGCGAAAATCGTACCAAAATTGCTCAATTGCGACCAAAAACAGCATCGCATGAACATTGCTAATGAGATGTTGGACTCTGTCCGCGACGACCCAAATTTGCTCCAGAGGGTCATAACTGGTGACGAATCGTGGGTTTATGGTTATGACGTGGAAACCAAAGCTCAATCATCTCAATGGAAGCTGCCGCACGAACCAAGACCGAAAAAAGCGCGCCAAGTTCGGTCGAATGTGAAAGTTTTGCTGACAGTTTTCTTCGATTGCAGGGGCGTGGTGCATCATGAGTTCTTGCCACAGGGTAGAACGGTCAATAAGGAATATTACCTGCAAGTTATGCGCAATTTGCGCGAAGCAATCCGCCAGAAACGCCCGGATTTGTGGAAGAACAAAAATTGGCTTTTGCACCACGATAACGCCCCTGCTCACACATCGTTGCTTGTGCGCGAGTTTTTGGCCAAAAACAACACACTAATGATGCCGCAGCCACCGTATTCCCCAGATCTGGCCCCCTGTGACTTTTTCTTGTTCCCTAAACTGAAGAGGCCCATGAAAGGACGACGTTACGCTACGCTTGACGAGATAAAGACGGCATCGAAGGAGGAACTAAACAAGATTAAAAAAAATTGTTTTTTGAAGTGCTTTGAAGATTGGAAAAACCGTTGGCACAAGTGTATAATATCTCATGGGGATTACTTTGAAGGGGACAAAATAGATATTCATGAATAAATGAATATTTTTTGAAAAAACACAAAATTCGCGATACTTTTTGAACACACCTCGTATATATATACAGGTAGTTCAATAAGTTCTTAGAATGAGCTTTTTAGAATTCGATTTTTGGCGCGCTTCCACCGCTATTAGGAACTGCAACTTTTCGACTGCCAGCAGTCAAAATATTATGGTGATTGGCCGTTGCGATTTCGTTTGATCGCTTTTCCCGTGCAACGTATCGGCGTGATTTTGAAAAATGGAGAAGAAAGAGTTTCGAGTGGTTATCAAGCATTTTATTTCAAAGGTTGGAATGCGACCCAAGTGAAAACTGAGTTAGGCGAGGTGTACGGTGACTCTGCGCCATGTTTTGCCACTGTTTCCAACTGGATTAATGAGTTAAAAAGAGGTCGCAGGAGCACCGGGATGAACTACGTTCAAAACGCCCAAAAACGGCAACTGATTAGGAAAACGTGGAAAAGGTGCGGAAAATCGTTGCCGCAGATAAGCGAGTGAACATTAGAGAGATAGCGGAGGCCTTGGGGATCAGTTTGGGTAGTGTGCATTTCATCCTGCACGAAAACTTGAAGATGAAAGAGCTTAGAGAAAAATGGCTGCCGCATTTGCTCAACCAAGGCCAAAAAAACGCGCCTGTTTTCGCTTCACAGCGAAATTTGGCCAAGATGTCGAACAATCCGCCGGATCTTTGGCGCAGATTCATGACCGTCGATGAAAGCTGGGTCCATCACTACACTCCCGAGACCCAAGAAGCATCTTGCCAATGGTGTGCACCTGATGAAGGACCTCCGAAGAGGGTGCGGACAACGGCATTGACCGGAAAGGTGATGGCTACAGTTTTTTAAGACCAACGTAGAATAATGCTGGTCGACTACCTTGAGAGCGGTAAAACGATCACAGGAGAATATTAGGCAAGACTGTTAGACTGCCTGAAGCAAGAACTCATCGTGAAACGGCCCGCTTTGCAGAAGAAGGTTGTCCTGTTTCACCAGGACAATGCTCCTGCACACAAGTCCCGGCAAGCATCGGCAAAACTGGCCCAACTGAGGTTCGAACTTATTGAAACAACCTCCTATTCTCCAGACCTGGCCCCCTCTGATTATTTCTTCTTCGGACATTTGAAGAATAGTCTCGGTGGAAAGCGTTTTCCAGCAATGAAGAGGTTAAGGCTGCTGTCAATGCCTATTTTCAGTCTAAAGACGCGGAATTCCTACTTAAGAGGTATAAAAGCTCTGAAATCTTGGTGGGAAAAGTGTATTGAGCATCTCGGGAAGTATATCGAATAAGATAAATGAAAAAACATGATTTGGAAAATCTTGGTTTTCATTCTAAGAACTTATTGAACTACCTGTATATATATATATATATATATATATATGAGAGAGAGAGAAAGAGAGAGAGAGAGAAAGAGGAGGGCTTACGTTGCCTATCGAATGTATTTCTTTAATTATCTTGCATTGTAACTAGAGACTGTCTAATTTTCCAGCTAATATTACTGAATCGAAGTCCCAGGTATCGCTGTGGCTCGGGAGCTTATCGATTCCGCTACGCATGCGCTTCTTTTACGAGATGGAGCTTCTATATAAATATATAGAAAAATAATTTATCTCTATAGGCCACAAACGTCTTCGTGTTTTTTTTAATTAAAAGTGCAAGTCTAACCAGCCGTATAATTGAGCACAGATTAAGGCATACGTTAGAAGTAAAATACTGCTTGGGATTACAGGATGACAACCTCGCAACGCGTTGCAAGGGTTAGTCGCCTAGCGCGACATCGGAAAGATCGGCTCAATGTCTACTAATTCGTGTAGCGCAGACAGAGAAACCGAGGGGGTTACAGCAGTGTTTTTTTTTTATTTGCTCGCTTGTTAGTTTCTTGGATAAGCAGAGATAGCTAAGGTAAGGAGCTAGAAAAGACAAACAGTGTAGAATCCATGCTTAGTGGAAGATCCAATCCACCGATTCATCTCCGCAGTTCTAAAGTTAAAGTTTAGAAGACAGAATCGTTAGAACTTATCTTAAGGCAACACAACCTAGCTACGCGAAGTGTTCCTTTTCGTGTCGTTTTTCTGCAGATACAAAGCGTCAGCTGGTATTGCTAAGGGAGGTAACCGACTTCTAGAAATTACTGAGTCACTAAGGATGTGCTGGCGAATGTATTGATGAACATATTGATTCTTCATTATCTACCGCTTATAGTCTACCGTTCATAGTATGTGATCAAATCAATGCCCTTATGCAGTTCATTCAATACTTTATGTTAAGAATAGTCGCAGAAATATTAGCAGTGCTACATATTTCCGCGATTTTCGCATGAAGATGTATTCTATAGGTGCGAATGCTTTCTTATAATCAACTAACAAGCTCGGTAATATACATAATTTAAGTGTACCACGCATTTGTTGACCTATGCATCTACTTACCTATGCATGTATATATATATATATATATATATATATATATATATATATCGTTGGCAATCTTATTTACTGTGCCTTAAGTTGACCAGGTCGGGCGGCCCAATGCTCGTTTTCGCACTGGTTGGAGCGCCTGTGTCTAAGAGTCATGCTCGAATGCCTTTCTCATAATAAAGTTATGCAATCAACTAGGACGGACCTGTTTGGCATGTAGTATCCAGCGTCGAGAATGATGGGAGGCAGCATGTACGTGAAGAAGACCGTCGGCGTTAACGGATTGTTGAACTCCTGAATGAGCAATTCAATCAATGCAGTTTTGCTTAGCAGCAGAATAGGCGATTGAAGCCATTTTCAAGAAAGTGTGTTTTATTAGGGGAGAAAGAGTTAGCTTACTATAGGGCAGTAATTACTCTCGTAGTTTGTAAAAGCACGTTAAATCTAAGTATGTAAGTTTGATTGAATTGAGTGCCTATATCTATATGAAAATAGGCAACCCCGTTGATATGACGATGCACTAGCTAACAGCAGATCCTCAAAACACACTCGTTGTGTTTAACGAACATATATAAATCAATCAGATATTACTTTGTATACACATACTTGCTGAGACAACTCATACTAGAACTCACAACAATGCGGGCAAATGCATTGCATTCTTCCGCGTATATAGGTAAACATATATCACAGGTATTCCAATAGGGCAAGTGGTCAGCACATACCTCAACACCAGCATAATGAAACAGCAAGCCGATGAGTACTCCTACAACGATGAGAATACAGGACTCCGGGCAGATCTGGTGAAGTTTCGGCGTGAGATGGAAACCTGCAAAGAAAGCCCCCAGTTATCGTAAACTGAGTGCATTTTGTTACCTTATGAGCTAAATTCGATTGAAGATTGTTGGCGAGCTCTTACGGCCTGCCTGAGCTCATAAAAATAATTTAGCACAATATAGTTTGCATGCATTTTTCCTAGTAGCGTATATTAGACTACAACATAAATAATAGAACAGAATAGAAACGCCTTTATTCACGATATAAAGGCTGAGGAAAGACTGGTCGCGGGAGGAACCTGCGCAGTTCTCCTGTTCTGAAGATCCCTGGCCACGCTCTAGGCGTACATATTTTTTTGATGTGCTGCGTTCTTGCAATGTAACTGAGCACATTCATGAATTGGCTTCTGTGATTGTTGGGTCGCACTTCAAAAAAGTGATCAATAAGGTTCGCATCCACAAGTTATGCTAGAGTACGTATGTCATCAGTTCCGAGTGTGTCTGTTAAGGGTCGTAAAGCGATAAGGTTCGTTTTGAGATCGTCTTCTTAAGGAACTCCTTTGCACACCTCCAATCATACCTATGTATTTACAGAAAAGGTGGATGCCATAGGGGTGAATAGCATTCAAGTTTGGAGAACACAATCAATTTGTAAAAACGAAGATGCACCGTAGGCTGCTTAACGATGAAACAGCAAGATATTATATTCATAAGTATGGATGCTGCTTTGAAGAGTTCCTTGATATGCGCGGAGAATGTGAGGCCCGTCGAGATTAAGACTACAAGGTTTTGTGGCACATTGGGCGTTGGCAAAGTTGACCCATTAAGTAAAGCGTTTAGCTTGGAGGAGACGGGCTTTAAGGCGAAGACACTTATGAATGTAAAGCACATGCCGCTATCACACCACCACGGCTGACACCGTCCATAGCGGTCTGTAGTGCTGTGTGCGCTGACCGGCAGTCAAGCGCACCCTATATATTTTAAGATTGTTTGCGTATAGAAAATTGCATTAACACTCGGCGGTATATAGAGTTTCATATCCAGAACAAAAATTATTTACAAAAGTGGAGAGTCACAGCTTCCCTACGGTATGTCAGACGGTGCGGATGGACCTCGAGCGTCTTAGTTTGTCGACTACAATCTTCTTATGGTCGACCTTGTCGAGAGCATTTTTCCTACCAAAGTACGTACAATGAAAATGTTTGTTGGCGTTTATGTGTCACGCCCAGTCGGTAACTGGTGGTGATGCATCTGACTAGAGCCCTCCCACAAACAATGCAGGTGACGGAGCATTACGACACTGCCCGACATGCGTTTTGTATTTGCCCATAGTCTACCGCTGCATAGGATGCAGACACGACTGCAGGCACACCCGTAATTGAGCCGAAATTGCAGGTCATAATTGTTAATTAATAGTGTTTCCATTCAGTAACAGTTTGGCTCTGACCAATCGTACACAGGTTGACGGACAAAGACGGAATAGGTATACTGATTCCAAGAAAGCGAGAATTACACACGTATATATATATATATATATATATATATATTTTTTTTTTTTAAAGATTTTCCGTAAGGCTATTGCCTGTGTACGTTTTTTTCATGTCATAGCTGACGTTTAATCCACTCCGGCATTTACCTTGGCTAAATTGGAAACCATGCAAACCAATTTAAGAGTGGCCGATCTGGGTCTCGAACCCAGGCCTCCCGAATGCAAGGCAAAGGCTTTGCCACTAAGCCATCTTGCTCGGTCAATATATATATATATATATATATATATATATATATATTTATATATATATATATATATATATTTTTTTTTTTTTTGTTCAATTTATCACAGCATAACGTTTGGAAAGAAAAAGACGTTAGGTTGTGGCGTCGTCGTCCACATGTTAGGCTTTCTACGAGCGTTGCCATGTTAATTAGTGGCTCGTGTCCCAAGTGTGCGGCAACTAATACTAGGGCCAATGTGAGCAGCGGCTAATGGATCTTGTGCCGTATACGCTGTCAACAACAACAACAACAACGACGGCGACGGCGAGAACGGCGGCAGCGGATCACGGCAGAAGCACGTGAGCCCACTGAGCAACGCTTTGCGGGCTGGGCCACCGGGTGGGTGGACGCGTCACCCATCACGTGGACGCTACGGTGGCCGCCTACGCATGTCCGTACGCCCGTGCATAGATGCGTGGACGCGCACAACTGGACAGTGCATCGGGAGCAGCATGCACACGTTCACAGCGCACGCGTTCGCACAGACAGAAGTCCTCAAGAAACAGAAATAGCAAAGGTAGCAGCAAAGGTATCGACTAAAATACAAACACAACGACAATAAACAAACAAGCAAACTCATACAGCAGACAGACAGAAACCTCGTCCGCTTGGCTCGTATGTATAAGTAGGTGGTCGGCAGATATCATCGCTGCCAGTCACAGCCAAGAGCAGGACAACGGCTGGGGGCATCCGGCGTAGACCTGAGACAGGCGACGGCGGAGATCCTGGTCGAGTAGGCATGGGGGAATGGAGGGAAACCCCCCACAGTCGGGGTGGTGAAGATTGTTCGTTGTAACTGCACTCCGTTAGCAAGCAACGGGCATCGATGGGGCAATTGACACACACACTGGACATCCACACGACTTGGACACATACAAACAGGATACAGGACACACTGGACAAAGAGCATCAATAGTTTCGACCTGTACCCACAGCGAGCAATTGAGAGCCGTCCCGTAATGGCTTTGGTCTCCACCCATTTCTCTTCACCCATAGTAGATGGCGAACTCACTCTGCTACGCACTCTGCTTGCAGGTCATCATTGATCTGATCGTTTTGTGTCTGGCGTAGTAAAACCGCGACTACATCAAAAGAGACAACACCTACAACGTTGACACTGCGTACAACAGCAGCAACATTAGCTATTATTAGAGAGCTACGTCTAAGTCAGAGATGAGTATAATGCACTCACAAAGAGACCTATTATTCGTATTCGCATTGATGATCAACTTCATTTCTGCGCTTGGTATGCAAACAGGCTGTTGTTTGTCTGACTAGGTAAAATAGATAAACAAACATCGTATACTGCCGCCGTATACACCGTATACTCCTTGCGTAAAGCGGGAAGGAGCTGCGCTGACCTTTAGAGAAGAGACACAGGACGACCACAACCATGACCCGCCCGGGCCCTCGGCCATTAACATTATCCAGTTATTATTTTCCGATATTATCCAGTACATTGAGCACCAGACATTGAGATCGTCTACCGGTCTACCGCTTGCACACAATAGAATTTCCGGAAATTTGTTCTGCGATTCTTTTGAGCATCTCCAACTAGGCCAGGCTTTGTTATCACCTGCGCGTCTCGTAGATCTGACGTCTGGCGTCTGTGGGCTGTCCTGTCTAGCGAGTCGAGAGTCGTTGTGAAAGCGTTGGGCAACTGCAACGACGCTACGAACAAAACGCATTGAGCACTTCCCACATGAGCCCGGCACCAGTCTCCAGTTGCGTTGCCGCCGCCGCCTCCGCCCCTCCTGTTATTCCTGCTGCTTGCCTCACCATCTAGTTGGATATCAAAAAGGGATGTTTACGACGACGACATAAACCCGCCTCGGAAACGAACGATGAGGTTGGTTAATGTAATGCTAAACAACTTGCTTATCTGCTGCTGCTGCTGCTGCTTTGGTCTCTGGCCTGCGTCGGACGGCCACGAACCGAACAGGCGGGGGCCGAACATGCGAGGGCCGAACAGTGACCGCGGCAGCTGCCAGTCTAGAAGCCCGATCCATTTCATCACCGACCCGACGATCGACGTTGATTATGCACCCGTCGTAACTCGTCACTGGACTCACTCATCAGGCAGGCATCGCTTGTACACGAGGTATACGATCAAAGGCATGGAAGGGCCACGACCGTCATGTGAAAGATAGGCTGCCTTTGCACACGTATCTCCAGTCTCCCGTATATCTCCATTTTTACCCTTCTCTCTCTTTTGCAGTCACTTGCAGTTTTATCTGACATATAGGCAAAGTTTCTGACCTCTGTCCGATGGTTCTGCGGGGTTTGAAGGGCCCTTGCCGATGACCGCGCTTAGAATGTAGGACTGATTCAGTACACGTTGTGTTTATGCAGCTCTCTGTACGGCCGGCTCGGCGCATGGCGAATCAGACATGACTTCTTGTAAACTTACACTCTAAGAATATCATTTTCCGTATAATACATTAGGTATATGTTACACACATCAACTAGCTAAGCCAATGCGCATTGTGACTGTCACGTGTCCGTTTCGATGAGGCCAGGGCGAGACCACTTCAGGAGTGTGCCCCGAACGGAGACAGCGTTTCCACGTTGTATGTCAAGATCCAGGCGTTGTTTAAAAAAGGACGATGACCTGTTATCACCGAATGACAGGTTTAACAAGGTCCCAACTTTGCGGATTAGCTGCTTGGTCCGAACGTCAGGGGCACCTAGGGTTTCAAACGCGAGAGGGCAAAATTCATGGGGATAGCCGATTGATGTCAACTTAGTAAAAAACTTAGATAAAGAAAACTTACATATAAAACCTTCCCCGTGGTTGTGCCATTTCTATCGTAGGGCAGAATCAACGTGCGTTGCATTTGTTCCTTTAAACCATCAACCTGCTGAACACAGCAAGTCGCTGCTAATCGTAAGCAGGTCGACATCCTCGGCGCCCCAATGAAACGCCGTGCTTTGCCGTATTGACTTGATGTCTTCTATGCATCACATGACCAAATAGCAACATAATTGGTTATATTAGTAGTTTCTCGCTCAAGTAGTGATGTATTGATTGCTACGTAGCTAGTGCTTACTATTAATAGCACGCACAACCAAGCAGCACGATACGATTGCATTTTAGACTATTTACTTAGCCTATGCGAGGATCGCAATAATTAGGTCTAAAATATAAAGGGAGTAAGTAAATATATTGCAAATGACAGAAAACAACACCATAATATTAACAATAATAATAATAATAATAATCACTGGCTAAATAGTTATTGATTTGCGTCCGCAAAGGTGTATCGTTATAACTGTGGTGTAATGAAACGTCGTTTCTTGGCGATTGTGAAGCTGTTGCTGTTGCCGCTGATGCTTATTGATGATAATGATGTTGTTGTCGCTCAATACATCAATAACATGATTAATATGCTATTTTTGCCGGTCGGTGTTGTTCACGCTTCACTTGATACAGCTGTTATATGATATGAGCAAACGTAGTGTAGACATCGACATGTAACAACAGAAATATTGCGGCTAGCGGCTTTGACGGAATCGTCGCCAGACAGGTATGGGTCAATTCGGTTGTGTGACTATGATGTTTATCGCTTCTTATACTATTACTACTGTCGTTACGGTCGTTCTTCTTCTTATTATTATGATTGTTTTAGTTGTTTTTATTGTGTCTATCACTATTAATTAGTAATAGCATGGTAATCGCGCGTATGATATCATCGCGCGGTGGTGGTGGTGGCGTCGTCGTCGTCGTCGACGACCCGTTATACTGTCTCATCACATCGTTAACACACTCGCAATTACGTTCCCGATAATGGCTCGACGTCAAGAGGATCACGACGCATTGGAACGATGTTGGTGTTGTTCGTCCGGTGCTGCACGGCGAGCGTTCGCTCGCTTACTTGCAATTACGCTCGATGCGTAATTGCAAGGCGGATGACGCGCGCAAATCGCTGCACTGCTCCGTCTCGAAGCTCCGCGCAACCACTTAAGCAGGCAAATTGAATAGCGGTGCTGGCGCGGCTGTCTCCTCCCCACACGGCTGCTATTGCCGTTAACGCTTGTAAAGGTAGTAGCAGATGTAGTAATTGTTGTTGGTGTTGTGTTGTTGTGTTGTTGTTGTTGTTGTTGTTGTTGTTGTTGTTGTTGCCGTTGTTGCTCTAGTTGTGGTTTTTGTTGTTGATGTTGTTGTTGTCGTTGGTGTTGTTGTTGTTGTTGCCGTTGTTGCTCTAGTTGTTGTTGTTGTTGTTGTTGCTACTGTTACAGGTATCCTAGGTTGTATTACAGTCTTTGTTGTAGTTGTAACATTGTTGTAACAGTGGGAAGGGACCGGTGACAAGAAGCGCGCTGCGACACTCAAACCGCGTTTAATATGTGATGTTTATATGACATTATATAGTAACGCAATCGTGACTCAATAAATGAATGAATTAACGGCGTTTTTCAATCGATCCGTGGTTCGGTCTCAACGCGACACTCAGTAGACACGCGGAAGCTCGGGTGATAAGACCAAGCCTATACAGGTGTGTGCGGCTTTGACTGATAAGAAGAGAATGAACAGATTCGCATCATTGTCATTCGTAGACCACCATCCAGACACGTTGCATGGGTACACGAAAAATCTTGCAACTCATCGAACTACTTAGCCTAGCACCGCAACAGCCACAAATGCCACGCGTTCTGCTTGCAACAAACAGAGCATGTAGTTCTGCTGCCACAGCAGCAACACAGATTTGCGTTGCTCGTGGTCGATCTTTGTTCGGATCGGGTTTGTGCTCTCATTACGGGCAGATGAATGAAGGCAGTGTTGTATCAGCGGATGGTTTCTTCTTTGTCTGTGTCGTTTTGTCCGAACTAACCATGGCCGGACGACAGGGGAGTCCAGCAACTCAGGTAATGGAAGCGCGTCTAACCGGCCGATATTCGGCCGACGTAGGTCATCGCCAGCTAATAGTCATCCGCCATCCGTCCATGAACTGAGCTTCCAGCTTGATAGTAACAATAAATTACATATTAGGTGCAAACATATATTTATACATATGTATAGTGTTGATGGATATGTGCCGGCATGTCTCCCTATGTATATACTTATTATATATATATATATATATATATATATATATATATATATAAACATACTTATATAGATATATGAGTGCGTGTGCGCGCTAAGGAGTCAGTCATACGAGCGCGGTGGTTGTAATTGCATTAGCGGCGTCATTAACTACGTCAATCGGAAGTGATTCGCCGTTCGTCGCCGGATTTGCACGAGGAATCGAAAAAGCTGGCGCTCTCTTCTCCTCCTCTTCATACACATGAAAAGATGGAGCGGGCTGTAGCAGGGGGTTAAATAGGTGGCTTGAAACACCTCGTATGGGGGCTGACTGGTGGTGGCATTACTGATGAAGTCAGGCCGCCTGCCTGCCTGTATGAATGCCTGCGTAGTGGTTGGTGATGGTAATGGGGGTGGTGGTGTTGACGGCTGGCTGCATGTGGATGCTGTTGCTGCTGCTGCTGCTGCGGCGCGCATACACAGTACATAGTAATTGCTGTCATTACAGGCATGCATACATGCGTACGACGATTCGTACTACGCCACCGCTGCTGCTGCCGCCGCAACGACGACGACGACAACGACAACGACAACAGCAACAACAACAACAACAACAACAACAACAACAACAACAGCAGCAGCAACAACAACAACAACACCAACAACAACAACAACAACCACACCACCAACAACAACAACATCAACAACTGTTGCTGCTCGTGCTGTGGCTGTGTAGGCGTGTAATGGCTAACACGTCTTAGTCTTAATTACATACACACAGAATATAGAGATTCGAAACAGAATTTGTGGTGTCTCGTGGTCGCGTACGATGTATGCGACAATACAGTACGGACAGACAAGACTGACAGACAGATAGATAGATACTTATATAGGTGGATAGATAGATAGATCAATGGCCAAACAGGTAGATATATAGATAGGAAGATAGATATATAGATAGATAAACAGATAGATAGATAAATAGACAGATGGATAGATCGAGAGATATATAAATAAACACCGATGCAGAAAGGAGGAAGGGTTACTTAGCCAGACAGACAAATAGATAGATAGATAGATACATAGATAGACAGACGAATAGATAGATAAATAGATTGATAGAAAGAAAGGCAGATAGATAGGTAGATAAATACATAGATAGACAGACAGCCCCATAGGTATGCAGTGAGCTAGATGATGACGGACAGACGGACAGACAGAAGGAAAAATAGTCAGATATATATAGACGGATAGTTATATACATGGATATACAGATAGATAAATAGATAGATAAAAAGATAGATAGAGAGAGATAAACAAACAGATAGATACATAGACGGACGGACAGAAAGATAGATATACAGATAGATCGACGGGTATCTACTTACGTAGATAGGCACACAGATAAATATGCAGGCAAATAGATAGATAGATAGAAACGAAGAGAAATATACCGACAGACAGACACACATACAGATAGATAGATAAATGGACAGACAGATATCGGGACAGACAAAAAGATCGACATATAGACAGATCAATAGAGAGATACATAGATAGATTAGATAGATCAATAGGCAGACATATAGATAGACAAACAGGCAGACAGCAGATAGTCAATCGCATGTCGTAGATAGCGCGGCTGACACTATTTTCTTTTCAAGCAAGAAGAACAATGGGAAGACAAGAAGGGTAAGCTGCTGACAAGTAGAGCCAACCATTAGGACCGAGACTAATTTAGGAAGTACCCGCTCTTACCCCCCCCCCCCCGCCCGCCTCGTCAACAACCCTGTGGACGACATCGGTGGCGCCAAATACCCACTCTTACTAGGGGCCACATACTTCAGAGAGACAGAATCGAAGAACACAGATCATAAGGTCGTGGGCCCCCGCTCAACTCCGAGATCCGAGTCGAGCATCGGGGCTAGCCGCATAACGAGGATGAAGCTGCCGTCCAGATGAGCAACTTAGCTGCTCGCAAACACACGACATCGGAGGCGCCGCCGCGAGAGCTGTGTTGTTCCCCGTAAGGAGTGCGGTCTGCGCAGCCGAGGCGGTCGTCGAGATGACTTTGAAGCACCCAGGGGGCCGGACGACCTTGATCCGCCGCCTAGATTAGCCGACGCTGAGCCACTATGCGTCTTCGAACGCAAAACTTATCTGCAGACAAGTCTTAAATTCCTCCGCCTTGAGTGCAACGCCGTCTACTATGCGGGAGATCGCCGGGATAGCTTGCCCCGCATGAGTGTTTCGAATCGACATGTCCCTGATCCTATAGCAGTGGTCCCATGGACCAAAATGCTAAAGTCACACCTTCTGGTCTAATAACTTTACTTTCACACAGATGTGTCGACTCGACGCGCACG
This sequence comes from Dermanyssus gallinae, assembly GCA_003439945.1. Classification (NCBI taxonomy): domain Eukaryota; kingdom Metazoa; phylum Arthropoda; class Arachnida; order Mesostigmata; family Dermanyssidae; genus Dermanyssus; species Dermanyssus gallinae. The sequence continues at coordinate 33,795 of QVRM01001743.1, forward strand.
GCAAAGGCCCGCCTTTATGAAGATCCTAACTTTTGAGAAAATCTTGTACGGCGTTGTGGCATGCCTGCTATATGTGTGTGCCGCTTCCTTGTAGCTCAGCTGAAAGCACTTCTTTGCATCAGCCATGCTATCGCGCCACAAGAGCATGGGTAGAACAGGCGACACCCCCGTATATGACAACCATAACCAGCGCACTAGTCCCCTAGACCTCGCCGCCACTCAAGAGCATGAGCCAGCGGCGAAAACATCAAGACCTAGGTGAAGACTGCATTCGGTCCTGAACTCCGGGTTTGACAGTCCGGTGCTAAGATTGTAATCCGGTCAGACGTTCAGCCAAAGACCGCTCGCTTAATGTGTAGGCGAATCGCAACCGAGTCCGTCAGGCTTACGGCTAGGGAACCTCCAAGGCGGGGTTTGGCTTTCGCCAAGGAAACTTTCTCCCACGTCAATTGCTTGCCCTTATATCATTCTTCTGTACCTAAATCACCGAAGCTGAAATTTTATTCCTGAACAGTTTCGTTTTGGTGAGCTACTGGAATGTCCTGTGCAAGGAGGGCTCCAACAATTCGCTGACAGGCGAGCGCCGATGAGAGAAAACCAAGTAGAGCAAGGTTGGAGGGGCTTCTCCGCCCGAGGCCAGTAAAACTGACCGACAACTGGAGCTAGGAGCGCGTATACGTATCAAGGAATACTTTCAGACACACCTCAACACGTCACAGACGAACCAAAAAAAGTTGACGGAGGTCTGCGGGTATCTTAAGGGCTATTTTTGCTCTTATGAAGTACGTGCCCCTTTGCACTCTAAGCGAATGGCGCAGCAAAACGAAAGCCGCCTGAGCGCTAACAAATGTAAGTATGTGGAACGATAAACATAGATAGGTACCATCTCTTGAACTGCCCGAAATCGAACACCTCATTGGCGGCAACGGCTGTGAGAGACATAATGTATACACGTAACCAAATGTAATCCGTTTTCTAGCAATCATATGGCGAATAAAAAAATGAAGAAGTAAGTGATAATAATAATAATAATAATAATAATAATAATAATAATAATAATAATAATAATAATAATAATAATAATAATAATAATAATGTAATCCCGCGTACGTCGTGGCGGAGGATCTACAGGACATACTACAGTTCGAAGAACCGAGAGGTCCATTCAAACGATCATGCTAGCACTTCTTGGAATAATTCACACAACATGGGATGACGTAGATGTTCTGGGTGGTCTCATCATGTGTGAAGGAATCCCAAGGGTTCTTCGTACAAAAGGAAAATAACTTATCTGTAAAAATCCGCCCACGTTTAACAACTATGCACCTGCAGGCGGCCCTTTGTTCACCAAGGTTACCCTGCCTGTTACAAGCATCCCCGACGTTTTAATATACCGAACGCCTTGATGGTCATGACGAGAATTAAAGCATCCTTCTAGACAAGGCATTGAACATAACTTTAGAAGGCAGGTTACGGAAAAGAACAAGCCTTCCAATAGACTTCGGAGGTCTTGGTAGTACAAGGGTTACGGACCTCGCGGCAGCCTGCTATGCTGCAACATTAAATCAATTTGATTTTCTAGCGAAATCACTTGCTAACGAAGATGCAAACATTTATTAAAAGAATGCAACCATATTGGCAGATGCCACGATTATGAGCTAACTTGACCCCGGCCCTCTGAAGAAGCACGTGAACCAACATTTTCTTGACGTTTGTAAAAGTGAGAAATCGTCAAGGGGTATCATCCACATCAAGTAGAGTAAGGGACGTTTTTGAAGCAACTCGGCAATTCCTTAAGCGGAGAATAGCTTTAAGCTCTATTGGCTATTAGAATAGGTGCCCTCGTCTGCGAGCCGTTCTTATGCATGTCCTATTGTGAACTGGTTAATTCTGGCGGTCTACACCTGTTAAGCTGTCTTAGAAGTCCCGGCAGGCTTACAAGACACGCGGATCTCAATGGAATAGTGAGAAAAGTACTGAGAGGAGCAGGACAACTATCTGCACTCGAGCCCGAAGGTTTGACCGGTACGGAGGATATTACGAGCGACCGACGCAAAACCATGCTCCTGAAGCAGATTATGTTATCGGCTGTTTGTAGAAGAAACGTCGCTTCTACTATAGGTGCCATGGGCTGGCACGAGAACACCTGACAACAGTAAAACTTTTATTCAGAAACATTGTGAGAACTAAGGACTACTAATAACAACAAAAAGCCGACAATTATTCGAAAAGTAATTTAGTAAAAACGTCAATTTGGGCATGACCATCGGCGATACGGAACCCCTTCGGTGTAAGAGGAGGAATTGTTACATTCATATACCCCTACGTATACAGCACAGCCTAACAGGTACTGCTCCGGAGCTTGCTAAACTATACAGTTGTCGTCGGAACGTTTAGTAACGTTGCAGATGGGCTGTCCGCGCACTGAGTGACGCCACTAGTATGCACCCCTCAGAGGAGAAACATAAGCGCAACACTGCTTGCTCGCCACCTTCAAGATTCGTTTTCGAAAATCCAATAACCTGCCATAAAATGTCGATTTTCTACTTGCATACAGAACAATGAGTGCAACAGAAACGTGAGGAGTACGGTTTTTTGTACTGCAGCGGACCCATTGCCCGGTTGGCTGAATGCCGAACAATACCCCTCTTTAAACCCTCAAAAAAACTCTATAGATCAATTTTCACTGTGGTCCCCGAGCGAGAGCATCCCTTCCTGGTTCTTCTTGATCACTCTCGCAGTTGCAGGGCCCAGCCAGGTCCGGCTTGCGTTTCGAACGCAACCGGTCAAAAGTGTGTGTGCATATGTGTGCGCGTTGTTTATTTATCTATAAAATGTATGCTATCTATAAAATAGAATTAATTTAGCATAGCTCACGGTCTATCTGCCTGTTTTCCTGTCTGCCAGTTTGTGTCTTTGTGCTGATCAAGAGTTACAAAGCACAACAGCTTTATCGCTGAATATGGGTATAAAAAGCAGTTTGCTGTTGCTAGCGGCTCTCGACTGGCGGAACTGCTATCCACAGCCTATCCACCTTTCGCTCCCATTGTGTTGTTGTTGTTGTTGCTGTTGCTGTTGTTGTGTTGTCGTTGTTGTTGTCCTCGACATCGTCGCCGTCTGACGCCGAGCGGTCAGAAGCGTCAACCCAGAAGCTGTCTCCCCTCCACTCTTCTTCCGTCTTGGCTTGAGCAACCAACCCCTGGACTGACCGGCCACACGCAGGCAGTGTGACAAACAAACAGATGAATGCAAGCGCACACGTGGCCGGCCGGACGGGCGTGCGTCCGTGCGAGGAATTCGGCAGAAACACACTGTTACAGCTTGACCGCACCGCTTACAAAGGGTGTCTAGCGGAACAGCGCCTATCGGCGCCCTTTTAAACTCACAAGCCATGCACGGCCCAAAGCTATATATATATATATATATATATATATATATATATATATATATATATATGGTTTTCCACAGACCCTACAATTTATATACACAAATGCTCTGTATTAGAATCGTAAAACTGGAGTTGCCTTGTACTGATCCATCAGCCAGACCTAAATTACCCAGCTTATGGTTTGCTGTGCTAGAGCTGTGTTTAACTTCTTGTGCACCTACAGGGAGTTCGTTTGTTCCTGGCTTTGGGGGTACAGCCAATTTTCCAATATCACGTTGCTTACGATAAAGCCAACAAAATCAAATTAAACCAGGTGTCAAACATTAGCTTAGAAGAAAACATTGTGGAAAAGACCAGGTCGTTCTATATCTAAGATTGGACTTGGTATTGGAAAGGTTACTTCCTACAACGGTTGCCGCCGAACGCTACGCTCCCTCGCGAAGTTAGTTTAGCCGTTAGCGGCATTGTTTGTTGGTAAATCAGTTTAGGATGAAATAGAAACAACAGCCGGTTTAGCAGAAGAAGAAGAAGAAATGTAAGAACTCTACTTGATCTAGGTCTGCCAAAAGAGCATACGAACTAGCATACGCTCGACACACAGCAAGCAGAAAATCATCAAGAAAAAATTATGAAAACTGCAAAATAACGTACTGTACTTTTGCAGAACTGCGTCCCTTCAACTGAAAATGTCTTCAATCTCTGCGCTTATGTTAGTTCAACACCATGCTGAATCTTAACTAAGCCAATATCTTCTGAATTATATCGGCTGTTAAAATAGGCGCATATAAATAAATAAAGCCATAATAATACAAAATAGACGCATAGATCGGTGAGTTTGCTTCGTGTGTGATCCCGAGTTGTGAGATCCCCGGGTTGACACCCATCATGTCATCACGGGCAGACAAATACTGGAGCTCAATAGTGTTCCCAGAAGAGCGCCACAGAGGGCAGACATTCCTTTCACGCTTAAACCAAAGGGTATTACTGAAAGGAGCGAGTCAAGACCTAATATGGTCACGTAGTAAGTGTGTAGTCTGGGCCTCTGTAGAACGGCATCTTCATACCTGTGGCACAGCTTGGTACCTCTCAACATGTGACCCAATATATTTCTAAAGAACAACGCAATATGCATAGTATAGATAACGAGTAAGTGTCACGCGATACAGTTTAAAAAGCAGATAATGCATTTGATAATAATAATAGTAATAATAATCATCATCATTTATAGCAAGGGTTATTATTAATGATAAGTTTAGATTATATATATATAAACTTGACTACGTATTCGTTATAGAATATTTATTCTTGCGTTTTCACGTTGAGCTTCTATAGCGATGTGCTGCCTCAGGAACGATGCGGATCGTTTGACCCCCCTTTGAGTTTTATAATTCTGTGTGAATGAGTTGGCCGATTATCTGCGTTATGGCCATGGCCTCCCGTCGCCACACGCCCGGTGTCTCACTGATGAACGGGCAGAATATTTGAGTTGAACGTTTCCGCTTTGAGTGCGGCACAAATGTGTCGGCTCGAAGCGCACGGAATAGCCCGCCTGTCTGAAGGTTCTAATCATTTACGGGAATTTAGACATCATATACGGCGTTGTGGCGTGCCTCCATCATGGGTGCCGCCTCCTTGGAGCTCAGCTTATGGTGACCCTTCGCATTAACCATGTTTGCGTCACAAGAGTGCAAAGCGTCAAAAGTGGAGGCTGCAGAAATTCCGGGTTTGACTCTACGGTGCCAACATTGTCATCCAGGCGGACGCTCAACGCTCAGAGACCGCTCTTCAGTCTGCAAAACGGACCGAGTACATCCGACCTGCAGCTAGGAAACCTTCGAGGCGGGACTTGGTTTGCGTCAGGGAAATTTTGTCCCACACTGAGTGCTTGCCGTTATCTCTCTCCTCTAATCTTGAGTCGCCGAAAGTGAGCTGGTATTCGTGAACAGCTTCGCTTTCATAAGCTGCGGGGTCTTGTCCGAGGAGGGCTTAGACAACTCCCGTGACACGCGAATGTCTATGAGAGAAAACCAGGTAGATGATGGGGGGAGGCGCTTTATAGCCCGAGACCGCCGACGCTGACCGGCAGCTGGAGCTGAGAGGCGTGCAAACGTATCGAGAAAAACGTTGAGACACAGCCTCCGCACGTCGCAGCACAATCAAATCAAACTGTTGGAGATCTGCGGGTACCTTGGAAGTTGAACTTGCACTCATGATGTACGTGACTCTTTGCACACCAAACGAATGCCGCAACAGCAAAAAAAAACGCTACCCAGGGGCAGAATAGCGTGCATCCGTGAGAGGCGAGACCTCATACGGCGGACGATGCCAGGTGCTCACTGTGGAAGGGCAGCGGCGCCGGGGAGTTCCAGACTGCCCTCGCGACATAACAATATGACATACAATATCGTGACATAAAAATCAACAATAATACGGGCGTGGGACTAACTTGTTTTGAATATGCGGGAAATGATTATTAGGCTGATTGGGAATTCCCTTTTTCTTTATTTTGCATTAGATGTATTCAAGGTTATGCTGCAATAAGAAAATGCTGACGTATATGACACAGCTGCACTTATGGTATAAAGATCAAGCTTGCGTATAATGCGGTTGCCTGAATTGTAGGCCTGGATAGGGTAATCTAACCGCTGGGGAATTTTATTTTGAAGAAGGGAGGGGGAATTTCACTTTGGAGAACCCCTGCGAGTTTCTTAACGTTTTGATTCACGTTCTGTAGTTTTGACCCTGCGGTTCAACTACCAAGAGTAAATCTTCTTATCGAGCGCCTCGGTCGCGTTAAATTTAAATGTTCGTTGCCCTGGAAGAAAACTAAAGCTCCCCACGGGCGGCGAGAGCTGGTCGATGCTTAAAACGAAGCAAAACAACAAATGCTTGCAGTAGTTAGGCAATCTGGTTTCGCCCATCCTATCTATCTGACCGATTTAGAACGCTTATGATACGTCATGAATACGTCATAAACGTTCTAAAAAAAAAGTATACTTTGATTTGTGGTAAATCTTCTATATGTTTATGCTTCATGCTGTTGCTAGCACAATTCTGGTCACACAGCTGGGCTGTTCCAGTTACCAGATTCGCCATTCCACCAGTCCCCCTTTTCCCGAAATGGCATTTCAGTCACTGCAGAGCTAGGACGTTCGACAACGTAAGCTTTACGTTTGTTCTGCATCTCTGCATGAGCAGCGGTCATGAGACGGCGGTTGTAGGGCGGCGTCACTTCGTTGGGACGTCACCAGATTCCGTCTGTGGCGTCAATACAGGCCAATGAAAACGGCCGAACCAGTCGCCCTTCAGGTTTTGCCTGAAGCCAGCGAAGCCAGCGCCACTGCTTCATCTTTCGCCGGCGTGGGTTGCTCCCTGAAGCGTCCGCGTTCCCTTGTATGCGCTATGTGCGGCGATGACGTCACGTGAACTCAGACAAAACTACGTCACGGTCCCCACCTCTCCTGACGGATACCTTTCGCTATCGTAAATAAAATATGAGTGCAGACACACACGCACACACACAATAATATCATATTTTGATATCTGAGGGGTATCCCTCCAGCTGAGTCGGGTTGAGCTGATGTCGGGTGTCAACAGATACTATTTGTGCTTCGCAGAGCGCAGTCAAATGACCGTATTAGTCGAAGCCTTTCAGAAAAGCCGTATAGGAAAATTATCATTTTAACTGACAACCTGCCAATCGATCTACAATTATATGGACAGAATATATATGCATATATATGTGTATATTTCTGCATATATATATATATATATATATATATATATATATATATATATATATATATATGTACACGTGTGACTAATGGTACATGACAAATGAGTAATAGTTTCTTCGAATTTATGGCCTGGCTGCAAATTAACAACAGTAAATATAATTCTTTCTGTTAATAGTCATAACAGTAATGAGAACATCAAAGGCAAACATTGCCATTTCCAATTAACAATTCCTCTGGGGTCTCCCACTGGAGGGTTGTCGTCTACACGAGCTGCCACATCATAATGAATGGTGCCACACTTTACACGGTTTCGGGTATATGATATGATATATATTCCCGTAACTGCATCTGATAAGTTATAAACATAAGTTTGCATATGTAGTACTACACAAGAAAAGTTCTTGCCATATAATGCAGTATAAATGTATATTTGTTTAAAATAACGTGTATCTCTTAGCTAAGGTGAAGAGATACATATCAGGAAAAATAACCGCTGAAAGTTTTCCTATTTTACGCGACTTCTAGAGACTTACCCAAATACAAATTTATGTTAAGGAAATGCATCCGTTTGTGAGTTTTGACTTTATCTCTCATATATATATATATATATATATATATATATATATATATATATATATACAAGTATAAAATAACTAAAATGTTTCGACATTAAAATCCAATCTAAAGTATTAACAAGACGACCAATTTTATTCATTTAAAAAGTACTATTCATTGTTAGCCACAGCCTGCCCCATATGTGGATAAGACTATCAATTCCCATGGCATTCCAAGGAATATCACCAGACGTGTTTTTGCTGTTTCTGGTACAGTGCTGCTTCTGGTTAGGTGAACTTCTTTCCCTGTAGAATATAAAAAAACAGAAATCTGTAGAATAAGTGGTATATAGTACGATGATGCAAGGTCCGTTAAGCACGGTGAATGCGGCAAAATTTCTCAATTGAATCTTTCTATCTTGCGGAGGCTTGATAAACTCGTATGCGGTCTTGCGTTGTCTTGGTGAAACCCAACGTCCTTTCTATTCACGAGACGGTGTCTGTTTCTTTGGAGCGCGCCAAAAATTTGGCCGAGCTGATTGAGGTAGACACCCGTATTCATCGTTTGGCATCAAGGAAGACATTCACGGTGGACTCTCCCACCCATCTACTCCACCAAACACGGAGCAAAATCCTGCGCGAATGGGTTAGTCTCATTGGCGCCTTCTGGAAAGACTACCCTAAGGGCGCACCAGCACCTTCTACTTTTCACATTGTTGTAAAAGTCCAATTTTTCAGGTCACAGGTAACGATTTGATCCACGAACGACCACTTATTGTGTCTGGCAAGACATTTTGCTAGACGCTCCACTTTCTTGAGCTCGCTTAAATAATGAGCAAGTATCCAACGTGTGGCCTTGTGACATTTTACGCAAGGTTGCACCACAGAATTTAGAGATTCAAAGTTCGCCTGCTACATGGATATGGAAAGTGAAGCATACTTGATGCCAATGGCTGACAACCAAAGCCAAGATGTTTACATGTATTTGCTTCCTGCAGGCTGGTCCGACACTCCATTAAATGAATTATGTTTTTTTTCAGAATATATATATATATATATATAAAGTAAAGGTTGCCTGGTGCAGAGGTTTTTAATTGCGTTTATTACTACTTCGATTAGCCCTTTTTCTAACAATATGGTCGCATAATGGCGATATATCGGACCAATCATTTCATCATTACTATTCACTACCCACGAGTTTCAATGCAGATTAGCTTAAACTTCGTGAGAGAAGCGTCATTTGAAAGCAATATGTCTCTAGCCCTAACGTCATGAACGCGTTTAAACTCGTGTGCTTTTGATGGTTAGATTAAGTTAGACTATGCATCCGTAACGCTTTTAACACAAAGTTAGATCAGGATAGTGGTTAACGCTCCATTATGAAAAAGGGGGAAGTTACCATAGCTTTTGCGAACTGTGGATTTGCGTTGGAATTAATCTGACCTTTGTGGTGTGGTTCGTTCATCTTTGTTTGGTATGGTATGTCTATCTGGTTAATTGTACTGTTATACTACAGCACGGTTTTGCTGGAAAAAGCCCAGTCTTAAAAAATGGTCGGCACAAATAGCGGATTTGCCGACATGCAAAACTAAACGCAGAAAAATGTTTTCAGGCATCAAAGAGATTTGCTGAGCTTTCTCCTATATGTATTTGAAGGCGTGGACCTGGCCAAAAGTAGGGGCTAATATAACAACACATAATTATTCTTGACTAGCCCAAAGCCAAGGACAGGTGGTTACAATATGACTAGAAATGATTCTCTTCTCTCTCTCTCTTGCGAAACCCATGGAAAAAGAGAGTTTTGAGAAAGTGTTGGCCACTGCTGTCGTGCCAACGGTAGTCGTCACATGGAAGTGGTCAGAATGAAAGGTTTCAGCCGCAGGTGTAAACCACTTTTTAAGGCTAGGTCAGACAAGGCTTAATTTTCTTGTCTCGACTGCGTGGTTTCGACATATCGGGGGGTGCAGAGAGAAGATAATAACGTATTATGTGCTGCGACTACCGACTGTGCCACAACGACGTCGATCTCTAATCCACGACCCTGCTACCTGACCGTTAGGTTGGCAAAGCCCTCACGTCCTCACTCCTCGATGCGAAGCTGCGACGATACACCCCTTCCACTTTCCCCCACCGTGTCCCTTGGCTCATGCGGTCATCGTGCGGACGAACAAGATCTCATTGGCCCTAAAGCCTACCTACACAAACTCCTACGGGTATATCGGAGGCCCTTTTGGGGAACCCTTCTCCTCCCTATCTTTCTGCCTCTTCCTCTATTTCCACAACTGTAGTTTTTCTGTGTATTTCTTTGTCCCCTCTCAATTTCCCTCACTCCGTGCGTGTGCGTGCATGCTGCATACATGTACGTATGTTTTTGTAGTTCGGTTTCTCGGACGCTTTAGCGAGTTTGCCTGCTAGTTGGCCTTTGTAAAGGAGGCACGGAGTATATGATGGGCACCACCGCGTGGGCGCCGTAAAGGATTTTCGCTGTCCAGAGCAGGCAGACTCCGCCCAAAGCAGAGCTTCGTACGCCTATCGGTTTGTCGGCCGATGGTATCCAGCCCCCCTCGTCCTTCCTTCCTTTAAAACGTGGAGAACAAGGGCAACAGGGGAAGATCCTTGCATGTGCTAATGTACAATAACCAAGCAAGTCCTGAGTGCACCAATCCGACCCAACAATGTACCCATTTGCAGTTCGACGAGTCCAATCGAGCCAAAAGAAGTGCGCTAAACAGCTAAACGTGCAAGGGCCCATGGCCCCAGCTAACATCGAAACTCCCCAAATTGCAAGTTGTTTTTCTCGCAGCCTCCCGCAGCTGTTGCCCGCTCTGCTGACGTACAGTGTAGCAGTATTATGTATTAAATATTAACTATTATTAAGTACATCCACACCTACACGCATCTGTATGCGTGTACAGATGTGCATGTACTTGTCTACAAGTACGAAACATACAATCTGTGCAGTGCCTCCTACCAAAAATGCTTGCCTATACCACACGTCTTGTATCTCTCTGGCCTCAGCTCATACAGGTGGTGTCTGGCAGTGAACTGAAGTAGATTCTGCGTATTTCAGACAACAGTTTTCATCTAGTCGGCGATCATTCGCCGCGTGCCTTCGCCACTTTGAAGTATTGGCTATCGTCGGTTAAGTGACTAAGTGAAGGTAGACTTGCACATATGCCTTTGTTGTAGTTTTTGGTGGCGACATAAAGGCGACTGCTGAGCACAGCGTGTCTTGTTCGGTCAGCTGGTGCGTTGGGGGCTACCGCGCCACTTTGTACAAGCTACAGAAATAGCTGATGTACCTGGAATCGATAGCTAACAGCGGCCATGCAAAGCGGGCCGCTTGACGTGCTGGCTGCGGTCAACGCTCTTCTCGGAATCGGAGCCAGGTCACTTCAGATTCAGTTGCGATTCGAGAGGATTATGAGTCCTCGCTACCCAGAGCCAAATGGGGCTGGCTGCATGCCAGTCGTTCGTGTCTCTCGTACACGCCTACGTCATGTACAATATTAGATCCTCTTATTTGTCGACATATACATGCAAAACCCTTGAAATCTTAACATCTCCGCTAATGCTGCCATGTCGAGCGAATAATAAATCCCTATATATATTCGTATAAAAACGCTACATCTGCACGACAAGCATGCCATATATGAGTAGGTAATAGCAGCTACAGCGCCTGTCGGTATTTACACCTGACCACATAATGGAGCAGTTCAATACGTTTGGCATTTTCTTTTATAAACCTTACCCTGCGTTGGTGCTAGGGTCGAACCTACGACTTCCTTGCGTTTAAGCTGCTGGCCATCTCTTTTGCTTCGTTCTGCCGACACTATATATATATATATATATATGCGCTATGTTACCACTTTGGAGTGGACAATTTTCTCCGCGCGAACGTGTGATCACGGGTTCTCTAACCCAGGGGTTCATATATATATATTATATATATATATATATATGTCCAGCACAATCAATGCGCATTTGCAATCGATGCCTTTAGTACTAACAGCCGTTAGAACCATAATATGTCTAAGTGAAATTGTTTGGACACAGCAGGTGGATATATAATACAGTTGAAATATACCAAAATGTACACACACACATATGCACATCTACATATACGTACAAAAGAATAACTTTTTCCACGAAACCTAGTGCTGCTTGCATAATAATATATTACCTACGGAGCGAAAAGCTGCTAGATAACGACGTGATCTCCGGTCCGGATTGTTTACTATTGCCGGAAGCCTCATTGAAGCTTAATCCGCTAATTAAACCCGCTGTCACCCAAGGCGCACGGCAAACAGTTACCATGTTACACCTTGAGGCAGACCGGCAAATGCGAGCGTGATCTCGTGAGTATTGTCTTACAAACGAACTGGCTCCGACGGAAGCCTAGTAGACGATGTGACGATTTTGTCACATAGTATATGTTGATACGGGTCGAGATGTGCAGGTCGCCACCGCGAAGTCAGAAAAGGGCTTAAGCGCCTTGCCAAATGCTGCTATTTCTTTGTATATCTATAAAACGTATTGGGTAAACGATGATATGATGGATCGAAATCTATGTTGATATATGAGATTTATATCAATACATTATCCATTGAATATATGTATATATATGGCTTGCCTCGCTTAGACGGCGATGCTAGGGGCCTATTGAACTCTTTTGATTTCAATTAGCCAGCGTATCTATGATGAACAAGAGCATTTACTCTGTGAACATCGAAGGGTAGCCGCTGTAGGAGAACCTCGCTAATCCTCTATGACCGTCATGTACAGTTGAGGTTGGTCACGTACCTTCGTACCTTTGAAGCAGAAAGTACGATTAAGTACGGCACGCAAGCCCAGAAAGCTAACAAATACCCTAGTAGTGGTCTCAGTAAAGTTGCCACAGTAGTTAAGCATGAAGTTTATCACAGCTATTAAAAACCTAAATCATAACAATGAAGAGCGACTCTCTATTTGTGTGTGGCCACATTTTTGAACAGTCCGTCTAACCGTACACGGGCATTAGCCTTATGAAAGAAGTCACTGAACTGAGTCATGGTGATCATACACGTTATCAATAAAACGCACTTTAAAAATATATTGGATAAATGTTGTCGTCACTATCGTTGTTGTTGTTGTTGTTGCCGCCGTTGTATGATTTTCTGCTTCCCTGTTCTGTTCGTCCTGCTGCTTCATTGATTGAGCCGTATTGACTAAATTACCTGCGGATTTACTGCTTGCATGAGCCAACCAATAATCGCTGCTAGCCAGTGTGCTCTTCACTTGCATCCATGCATCCCCATGAAGTTTCCACCGCTCTCTCCCGCCAGCCACACCACTCTCCAGATTTTTGGTGCTCAGCCAACAGAATGAACTAGTATAATAACAGCAATTAATAACATAAGTAAATGAAAACAACATGACGTAGACGCTATGCATCTTGCTCGCCGATTAGCATATGTCTAATTTACACACTCTCTTTCTTTTATTCTCTCTCTCTATGTCTGTATATATATATATATATATATATATATATATATACGAGGGCGGATCAAAAAGTTCTGTTACATATATATAATAAAATATCTTTCAGGGTGTTCTTATTCGCTTCTATAAAGCTCCAATGCACTTGTGCCACCTTTCCCACTCCTCAAAAACTCTACTCAGCCTAGATTTTTTTCGATGGGCGTTTTCCTTAAGGGCACTACTCGGAGGATCGGCTGTGGTTTCGAGGACGTACCCATATACACCTATGATTAGTCTCCTGTTTTCACTCTCTGAAACAGTTTAGGGTGTTCTGCTACCGCCTGCAGGTTCAAATCGGACATGTTCGGACACGGGCGTTAATTTGCTGGAAATTAAACATTTTTGGAACGAACTTTTGCGGTCAGCCCTCTAACTCATAAAATAGCGGTCAAGACTGCTACAACTGATCCATAAGATACTCTCAATTTCTCGGCTATCTTTCTAATAGTAATTCGGTGATTGTTATGTTTGAGATCACCAACTCTCTCAACGTTTTATTATGTTATTGTCGTTAAAGGCCCTCCCGAACGGTTTCTTCGCGCGCGTCACGAAATCGACGGTACCGTGTATACGTAGTGTTTGTGGGACACTGCTTGATCACCCTAAGCAGTTTGTAGCATTTACACCACTTAAGAACGTTTACTTTTTAGCACATAACTTGATGCATTTATGTCGTTCCTCTCATCTCGTTTCCTTAAAAATCACCCACCTTGTTTTCGTCACATTTTGAACTAAACTCAACCATTATACGCCGCCACCGATTAGGCGCAAAATTTGGCCTGTGTACACCTGACGAATGGCGCTTCTATGCAGAAAGTTAACCAGAAGTTGAATATGTATCGGGCAATAAAAGCAGTATTACAAATTTCAATCATTTCACTCTCGCTCTAAAACAAGAATTTTCTAAGACCATGTTCCATTGGAAAAAAAATATTTGCTTAACTCAGTTCCTTATATCGCTCAAATATTTTTTTTCGCGGAATACCGTGTACAGGTTACGCAACATAGGCATATTTATTATTTAATCTTATGGTTACAGGGAAATGTGATTGAGTAACTACACTGGGGCTTGTGAGGAGCGCTACCAGTCGAGCTTAACCTCGAGATAGCCCCTTATTGTGGCCATTATTGCTGCCGCATTGCCGCGCTGAACCGCCAGAGATAGCAGCTGAAGTAGAAAGTAAAGTGCCCTTTTGTCCCCTGTCGCCAGTTTGATTCGTTTGCCAATTTTTTGAAGAAGCGACCATGCTTCAGGGCCGGGTCTCCGAGTGTCTCAGTAGTGTTGCTTTAAGATGACGGTACAGCAATGCGTTGCCACTACAAACAGATGAGACAGAGGGAACACTTGCAGGGCAAGCATGCAAGCGAAACGTGACTTCAAATGCGCCGTAAAGTATAAAAAAACAGAGAGTAGTACTATAAAAAAGTACTCCGAAAGAGGAATAGAGAGTTAGGCTAGAGAGAGGTATAGGTTAACCTCCGGCGTCCACCGGCCTAATGTAACGGTAATGAGGCCAACAACAACAACGACGACGACGCTTATCCAGATAGACTATGACCACCAATCAACGACATAGGCAAACTCTTTACAAACACCGTGTTCCTTGTTATTGGGTGTTCAAGCGGGACAGCGGAAAAGTCAAGAAGGACAATAGGGAGAACAACGACCCGCAATTACCAGACGGCAGCAGGACGGCCTACAGTCTTTCTGCGTTCCAATTAGTGACGCCTAAAGGCCTTGTCGAACCATCAAACACGCATCAAGTGGTGTCCAACTGCTGCGGAGTGGCTCCATACAAACCCAGCCGGATCTGCTCGTATTTAGCCGACGGCTTGTCACCGACCGAGGTCAATCATGTACCGGCTCACCATACATACATACATACATGCACTTATCTCTACTATCTATCTAACTATCTATATGAGTATCATCTACCTATGTTGACTCGTGACGGCCAGAAGCATCATAAATTGGCGCGCCAGCAGCTGTTGCGATCGCTTGCTTTTGATGACGCTGTCCTTGGAGGAGCAACACTGCAGCAAAAACAACAGCTTTCAAATGCATGAGCGGACCGGCACCGGAGTAGTGTCTGTGGCTAGGTAGCGTCGAGTGTCGTATATTGTCTTGGCTGAAGACATGGCCACACTATACGGATCGCACTACATGCACGAGTCAGTCATACAGGAAAGACTACATCATGATGGAAACAAAGGCATAGGGAGGGAGAGAGAGAGAGATGGCACGAGCGAGAGGGGGGTGAAATGACAGGAGACATGGTAACGACTTTGTGACTCCTGCGTGACCAGGCCGTTTTGAAGCGATAGCCTGCAGTGCTGCTCTACATAAAGCAGATACCAACCTCGCACTCTATGTATGTGTGCAGTCAGGTGCTAGTCATTGTAAGAACAAGACGACAATGTTACTATGACAACCGTCATAGTATCGCCCGCCCGCCGATATAACGTCCCCGCTGACCACAACTAGCGATATATAATCCGCAGTTCTCCTTCGGCCGGAGGAGATTGATGAAGTAAGCTTTAGCCGGTAGGCGTTTGCTCAGCAAGCGAAGCGGGCCTACACGTGGCCGCCTGCGGTTAATTAAAGTTCAAACAGAGAACTTCAGTCGAGTCGAGCACAGCGGAACTTAAGAGAGCGGAATAGGAAAATAAACACCCGACCGAGATCATTCGGCTTTTTCCCCCGCTAATTGACATCTGCATTCGTGCGCCGTCATGCTGAGTTGACCTAAAGTTTCTTTCCTTTTGCATGAGGGTGTGTGTGTGTGTGTTAGTGTGTATGTCTGTATATCTATGTGCTTGTTTGTCTTTATGATGGAGTCTGTCGGTTTGTGTGAGTAAACGTCTTTGCGATAGCTCCAGCATTGTAAATTCCTATTTACGTCAGCGTTAGTCTCCTGATCTCCCCGCTCTCTCTGATTCTCTTTCTCTCTCTCTACATATATATATATATCTTGTTTGCTTTCCATCTACTCTCCCTCTCTGTCAATATCTGTTTTCCACTCTCCGATTTATCCACAGAGAGCCTCTCACGTGATTAACCTTACCATTAACTGTCATGCAGCGCTGTTCCCGCTGCCTCTGTTGCTGCTGCGGCTGTCGCCTTGCACATGCGAGTGTGCCTTACCTAGCTCGCTTACGGCCCACCATGACCATGTCAAACTCTGGCTTGTTGAGTTCGCTTGGGCCTGTTCTTGCCTATTTGCTTCCTACCAGAAACAAAGCGTTGCCGTAGTGGTCGTCGTCGTCATCATCATCATCATCATTGACACCATCATCATCATCAACAGATTAACATCATCATCGTCGTCATTGGGGTCATCACGCCTATGACTTGCTAGCTATAACAGCTAGACAAACAGTGGCTAGACATTGGCTCTATAGCAGTGCACTACGCGAAGTCGGCGGGCGGACACGCAAGCAATTGCCGGTCTCGATTTCGGAATAACATTTGCTCCACCATTCAGCTGTTGCTGCTGCTGCTGCCACGGAGTTGAGCTCGATCGGAGCTTTCGATGTTGCTCTTGGAATATTGTTTATCCAAGCATTGTCGGGCGGTGCACCTGGCTTCTCAGCGACCGTGGCGCGTCTGTCACCTTAACAGAGAATGGGTGACAACACGAGGGGTTGCTGTCTGAGAACCGAGACGCTTCGCACACGGACAAATATATATATATATATATATATATATATATATATATATATATATATATATATATATATATATATGTTAAACATTACACAAACCAACGCAGTTTGAGCAACATAGACAACAATCATCCATTGTCGTACCATGCATTGAATGCGGCCTACGGATTCATTAAAAAAAGCCCGCCCCTCTAGACGTGTGATTATTTGGTGGGCATTTGGGCGTGAAAAGGGCGGCGGAACGAGTAGGAGAATAGGCGGTCTGTCTCCGCGTCCACCAGCCGGACCGGCTCAGCAATAACCCAGTAACGCAGTCTGCTCGAAAGTCACTCGCTTGCTTGATCGAAGCGAATTTCGCCCATCGGTCCCAGTTGGTTGAGTCGTCGATTCCGTTAGAACTGTGGTACATTACGCATCTGTTTGACCTTCCATAATCGCATAGGACCTGACCCCATAGGAGAACCCTCGTAGACACCTGCGTGCATATCTGCCCAGCTCCTCCTATCCAGCGCACGTATCCAGCTGGCCCGCCAGCAATCTACTTGAGCACGCATTCCACTCGACCTTGACCCGCCCCCCCCCCCCTCTCGAACCAAGGTCAGCACTTGAATTGTTGGCGAGCCAAAGGTCGTCGCAAAGCAATCGGAGTATGCCCGCCGCTGCTGCTGGTGCTGCTATTATTATTCTTCTTTGGATGATTACTCCCCTTTCGGCCGCCGCAGACCGTCGAACCCAGCGACAGTGAAGCGCCGTCGTCGTCTCTCTGTAATACTATACGTCTCGTTGATGATGACGATACATGCCGTAGTCGTAGACGGTCGGTTAGGTTGGTGATCGGCAGGAACAGGCTTGGGACAATAATGATAATGACGATGTTGATTGCACACTCAGTCAGGTCAGTTAGTCAGTTAAACCTTTAGCCTTAGATCAATTAATTTGGCAGCTGTAATTAGCAATGCCCGTCGACATGTATCGATCTAATTGGATCTGCCTTCAGCTGTGCAGGTAGCTAGAAACGTGGGCAAAGCGTGGGGCGCGCGGGAAGTCAGGACGTCTAGCTAAACGGCGGGAGGTTTCTTGTCCTCTACCTAGGAGGCTGGCAGAGAGCTCGTACCTCTCTCTGTGTGCTGCTACTAGTGCCGCTGCTGCTGCGTACACAATACCCAGCCACGGCTGCGGCGGCATGCCGTGTACGTGGCTTGCACATAGATGACAAGCTGTAGGTGGTTTTATTCACAGAGTGGCTTCTACCTTGCGCTGATAGTCTGTCCCTCTATCGGACACAGCCCCACAAGGGACACCCCTCTCCCCCAGGCACACACCCACACATACACAAGGCAACCCGCACAAATAAATGACCCTAGAATAATATCCTTCGAACAACATCCCGCCAGGTGATCGCAGAGACCAACAGCACGCCAGAATACCAACCAGAGACAAATACACATACATAATCAGACCAAATGCATACGTGTCTACATACATGAAACACTACGCTGAATAGCAGAAATCTGTTACGAATAGGCTCGCAAGACCAGCTTCTGAAGCTCCTAACGCTAACACTTCATTCCATTAAACATATTCAAGTACTGTATTGTCTTCGAAGATGGTCCGGAAATGAAAATAACGGCTCATAATAATCTCTCGACAATGCATATTTTATACGACAATTCTTTCCTATAAGGCTGATAATTTACCCCGGTGAGCTGTTATATATTGCAAAAGCAGGTTTAATTTCCAACAAGCACTGTCAACTTGTTACATGAAAGTGGACCGCTAGCTTAAGAAGGCTAAAACAAGCAACATTAACTTTGGAGGAGGAGGAAAGACCTGGTAAAAGCGACTCTATTTATCTGACTGAAGTTTGAGTTCTAATTTGCCCAATCGTTCATGAGTTTTGAACGTAAAAGTCCCTTGTAAGCTAAATAGAGGAAGGAGTTGACTAGACATTGAAGCTCATATTCATCGTCGGCAATCCCGGGAGCTGTTGGCGAAAACGGTGGTATGTTTGTTCGCGTTCAGGATACCCAAGACCAGCTTTGGTGTCGAGGCCTTTTTCTTAGAGTGTCATTACTTGCGGAAGATTCTGAGTGTCTAGGAAGTTTATTTACACAACAATTACAAGATCCAACCAGGGGCGAATCAGGACTGGCATTGGTTTGGTATGTTTGCTAGCATGCACCTAATATTTCGAAGCACAAATGAATGTCCAACTCCCCGTAAACAAAGACATAAACACGTTTTTTACAAGAACGTGTTTAAGTATGATAGCAATGAAGGTTTGCTTTATTTTGATACGCGCGGAAACTTAAGCCGTTAACGCACCACCGTGTTCAAATACCAAGCTATGCGTGGAATCAAACCCTGATCGGGTAAGGTTTGTATATATATACGCGCACGTGCATATATATATATATATATACATATATAAACAAATTATAATACGTCTTCTCAACAAAACATGCATTGGACCGGGAGCTATTTCGGAAATACACTTCAAGAAGGTTCGTGAGTATGCCTGATGGAGTTCTTTTGTGTACACTTACTGAATACGCACGATTTCGCTATCGGACTTGTTCAGACATGTTTGTGGTATCAAATTCCGTTTATAACAAAAGAGGCCGTAATAGCCTCCTCACCGAGCTTGCAAGGATGCTTTGAAACGCAATGTGCACTTCAACATGTTGATAATTCACTTGAACAGTAGCATACTGATAACACACATACACTTTACTCTGATCTACATATGCATCTTTAGGCTTTGGCCGTTACGCCCTTGCTGAGAACCGCCTCTCGTTCTTGTAAATGAGAATGGGGTCACGTTGGCGCGCACAAAAGATCGATTTTCCAAGGTACACTCTTATACGCTTGAGTGACATTAATAGATACTTTGATATATATATATATATATATATATATATATATAAATGATGCAAAGGTTGCCACATAAATGCGCGTATATGCCACACGTGTATATATATATATATATATATATATATATATAAACTGTTTAAATAAAAAGGTACGAACTGAACGACACTGATTGAAGTGTTTATTCAGAGGTTATTCAAACGTGTTTTTTTGGCGAACCGAACTGATGAAACTCGCAAGCCCGGGCTGTAGAGCGGACGCTCAAGTTGCTCCCCTTAAACTTGGCCAGTACACATTGCGTGGGCCTGGAGGTGCGTTATTGTGAATCAGATACACTCGCTCCATGAGCTGCCCAGACCGTTTGCTCTTGATGGAACTGCGTAGGCTACGGAGTGTCTTAAGTACAGGTAAATGTTAACGGTTTTTCTACGCGAAAGATTCAATGAGTCTTGGCACTCGGACGTCAAAAACGGCTGAGCTTTGCCTTGCCTGCTGCAGGGGCACAGCTTTGAATCTTAGGGGGAAATGACCATTTGGAACTGGAAATACTTCCATTGTAGGTCGTCCCGCTTTGTTTCGCACTCAAAGTGATGAAACCAAATCTCGTCACCTTCAAAAAAGCGGGAACTTTATGATACCGGAGCAGGTGTTGCTTTCTGCTAGCCTCATACGCATTTTCTTTTGCGGTTCTCTGAAAAACAGGCGCTTCACTTTCTTACTGACTTGTCGGACTTTCAGTCCCTCACGGCCCCCGCCCACCGCCCGGCGATAAATATCGGCCGGTGGAACTTCTTCTGCAGTCAGAAATCTGATTACACCTCGCTGCTTCTCAATCTCCGAATTCTGCAGTGAGAGTGCCATGATGTCCTTACACACACTGTCGCGCCAATTGGACGGGACGCACAACTATCTTCATCTCTCCTTCGTTATGCACACAACCAAGCCGGACACTTCATTCGCCGCGTCCATCGATGTCTCACTACGTTATCACAAAGCGAGATATTCAAATTTGGTTGTTACGACGTGTACGTAGCTATATATATATATATATATATATATATATATATATGCAAACCATTGACTATCCATGGGGCGATCTCAGCTCGTTCCTATTCTAAATCTTATTGAGTCATCTACAGGGCCATCATCATCCATGATTCCTTTTGCCGACGACCTCGTAGTATATAGTAGAGTCCACGAGTTTCACCACTAACTGTGTCATCGAACTGGGTTCCATAACCCTTGCGATGAATATCGCTGTATATTTTGCGGCCTCATTTGCATCCAATATTATCATGAGACGTGTTTGGGTGTTAGGTCTAATATATTTCTAAATAGTTTGTACACAATATTCTATTTATAAGATTACCTGAAATGCCGAACTTCGCTTTCGAGATTTAGTAAACACGTAGTGTAAATCGAATTATTTAACCATACCGAATGGTGATGTAATATATATATATATATATATATATATATATATATATAATATATATATATATATATATATATATATATATATATATATATATATATATATATATTAGTTGAGTTTAGAAATTATCCTTGGTTTTATGGGCACGCTACGACGGACACACAAGACGGTCAGCGGTCACACGGCTGAGGTATGACCGTTGTTACCTTTGATGCTGCCGCTGCGTACAACAAAGTGCGCTTTTCAGTCTATGTGCGCATATACACCAACGTAATCGACCATTAAAAGAAACATATATATATATATATGAACTCTGTCAGATACGCGCACACGCACGTATCTGTATATATATATATATATATATATATATATATATGAACTCTGTCAGATACGCGCACACGCACGTATCTGTATATATATATATATATATATATATATATATATATACATATACTTGGATGCATACAGACTTAATAAATGCATTTACATGTATTCATGTTGTGGTCATCTCTGGCCTTGGCGGCATTCCATAGGGTGGCGGTTCTCGCAGTGAGCGATTAGTCGACCACTTCGAGAATCCTTCAATTAATGCCAGCAGATGGTGCAAAAACGAAAATAGAGAACCAAATCTGACACGAACACAAACGAGACGTAACGCCGGCCAGATTCTTCCGACGGTTCGAAACGCCATTTGATACGGGGCGCATGGTGTGTATGATGAATGCCACCTAAACCGGCTACACTTCCAGCACGAGCGCACGGGGCCACCACAGGGTGTCAGGACATCATTCATGGCAGCACATTATTTATATTCTTAGCAGTAAAAAAACGTTTTGTTAAATATCGTTATGAATATTTGTATTATAAACATTTGGTGAGGTGAGAACGTGTGCTGTGAAATCTCGATGTCCACCGCCTGTCACACCTCGGCCCATTGCGTCCGCAAGGAAGCGCGCCCCTCCACTATTATTATTATTATTAAAAATAATTTTTTAGAGGTTAGAGAAAAAAAATTATAACTTTGTTAGCACCGTGACGTGAACAATTGTCTCCGTGCGGACTACACGTCTAGCAGGTACGTCTAGCAGGTTTTCGATGATTATTATTATTATTATTATTATTATTATTATTATTATATATTATTATTATTATTATTATTATTATTATTATTATTATTATTATTATTATTATTATTACTACTATTATTATTATTATTATTATTATTATCGGTATTTGCATTTACGTTATTTTCGCGTCTTGTTAGGTTTGCATAACGTTTTCTCTCTGGCGTGTGTTCTATAACAGGTTTTATAACAGCCTCGACAGACCATTTCACCACCCGGCACCGACTAGCGATGCCGAATTTCCCCCACACACAGCTATATGTACATGATATAAGCATTGGCCTCTGCCGTCGAGCAAGGCAACCAAAAGAGAATTGCGCGCAACCAGCGGGGTTTCCCTGCCGGTGGTGTGGCGTCGTCATCGTAATCGTTGTTGGTCGTCCACAGACCAGTGGTACAGTGGCCAGTTGACCACAGGTAGGCTGGTAGCTCGTACACCGTAAGATCTACTTTTTGGCGGGCTGACTCTCAGCCAGCATGCAACGTCCGCGGTATTGCTTTCACATTGCTTCGTAAGACGGATCCCAGTAAATACAAACGTGCAACGGCGGGAATCGAACCCGTGCACCTACCCGCACCGTACTCTTTTGGTGGCAAGACGCATGCACGCGAATGCACCACCACGCCACCGGGCTCGGCAAACCGTTAGATCTGCTAAACGAAACAATCATTGCGATTTAGCACAAAAGCTACCTAACCGACAAGACAGACAATGTGATGGACCTGCGGATTTCTGTAGATAAAGAGAATGGCTGCAACAACAACATTACATCGCATGGTATTTTATATATATATATATATATATATATATATATATATATGTATATATATATATTATTTTTTTAAGATGTTCTGTAAGGCTAATGCCCGTGTACGGTTTTTTTCATATCATGGCTAATTTTTAATCCATTTCGGTATTTACCTTGTCTAAATTGGAAACCATGCAAACCAATTTAAGAGTGGCCGGTCTGGGTCTCGAACCCAGTCTTCCCGAATGCAAGGCAAAGGCTTTGCCACTAAGCCATCTTGCTTGGTTGATATATATATATATATATATATATATATATATATATATATAAAACGCCAATATAAATCACAACTTCGACAACAACAAACGTATCTACAGCAGCAACAACAATAACAACAACGGAGCCAGCCAAGAATCATCATCATTATCCACTCACACTTTGCAAAGAGTTTTTATAGACACCATCACATTGACAGCAGATTACTACAGAGTCAAAACGTAGAGTAAGTGAATCAAAGTCAAAGACGAGTCAACTTGACTTTGACTACGGACAAAACAGAATAACAGCCTGCGGCTAAAACAACCCTACGCTGTCCCTATGCCTGCTATACGGCTATATGCAGACGGCCGGTCAGGGGAACAGATACGCCCTTAGTATACCAATCAGACCTCCGAGCCGCTCGCTAACTGCAGCGTGTGGTCGCCGGATACAGAGTAGAGCAGAGTGAATGGAGTTCATGTCAGTTGACATGTGACACATACACACGCGCACACGAGAGGATAATTCGACAACGAACGGCAATCGAAATGAAGTATCGCCTGTACACAGCGACGCGAACCTGTGAACGATGTCCGACGAAAAGGAGTGTCTTCTCTCCATCGCCCGCTGTTGACGATAATGACATAAATAATGCGCCGACTAATCTATCATCTCGCCTCAACATAGCTCGTAGAGCGTGGACACTAGTGAATAGAAAGGGCGGCGGACAGAAGCAGATAGCGGTACAAATACACCAACGATTTGCCAAGCAGTGTGGCAACGAGACAACATGCGCCATGCGTCAATGAAGCACGCTCGATGAAGTTGCTTGTGTTGAAGTATACATAGTTGTATATATATATATAATATATATATATATATATATATATATATATATATATATATATATATATATATATATCGAAATTATAGAAAAACACTTAAAGGGCCCGATTCCCGCCTTGTAAGCTTGAGACAATTCGCCCGGCAGCAATAGTTGAGCTTGGTTGGTCAAGGGTCTACTTAAGTCGTTGAGCACTTTGGCTGATTTAGAGGCGGTGAACGCCAATCGTAGAACACTTAATCTATTCAGCTACATACAAGCACGAAGAACATATCATAACTCTGCTTTATAATTATTGTTTTGTAATGACCGTCGTTGCAACGAGTAGAACACGATGTACAACACAAGTACGTTGCTTTGTTTTTGTTAACGTGAAAAATACCCACTTTTCAAATAACCTTTTTATTTCAAACCATTGTAAGTGAACTAAATACGAATGATGGAGGGTGTCGTCCAATATTCGTCCTGGATTTTTCCCTGATACATCACAGTATACAGGACGCATAATTGCCCTTTCGTACTCGAAAGTACTCATTGTTTTTTTATTCTCTCGAAAATTTAAAAACGATTAAAACATTTTTGCCGTGGTCGCTAGCAGCAGCTGTTTGCTTTTTTTATGCTTACCATACTATACCTATGGTTACGGTCTCGTAGGCTCGTATGTTATGGGGGTAATATAATATAGTGATCGCAGTAGGCATCCACCTATCTATACGGGTTAGAAGTAGGAACAAGAAGGTTTACGATCCTGTTTGGCACGGATGTGCACAGCGGACTGGGGGACTACCCTCAGAAGAGAGACAGTGCCTTGAACACAGAGAACTCCACGGATATGTTGGTATCCAAAATGAATTGTAAAGATAAGCATTACTGCCGGCTATGTGCAGTACAACAAACACACACACACATGTATATGTATATATATATATATATACGTAACCCCGCTGTAGAAAGACCGGCGCCTCTTCGTCGTCCAGTGACAAATGACGAGACACCCATTTTTGGTGTGTCCGAGCTGGTTGTGAAAAATCGGAAAGCCTAAAGTCTCCTCAAGCTATGCATCACGGGTTACGTATATATATATAGCTTAGTCACTTGGCAACTACGTAACGCAGCACCATCACTTTGGTACGAATGTAGTGGGCATTAAATCTGCTATTGCCTGAGAGTAGTCTTTTAGACGTGCATTTTTGGTCGTAATGGAAAAAATTACGATGTTGCACAAAAAAGCGTAACGTAACATTTTGACTTTTTATGACTTTCCTTAATCTGGCTATTCGCTTTTTGCTACGCAAGCTAGTAATGTATACTTTATTGTGCAGAATTTTCCGCCACACACGCCGGTATGATCGGTTCCTTTGTGCGCTGACTGGTTCTCCCGCAAACGTAGATTTTGCACAACTATGTAGGAGAAAAAAGACAGAATAACTGCTTTTATAAATTTCATCCTCACTCCTAAACAAAACGTTTTCCCGGCTTCCACCCATTGGCAAAAATGATTTTCTCACCGAGTTTGGCCATACCCTAGCGTTTTGGACACACAAATAGGAACACCCTGTATATATATATATATATATATATATATATATATATAACATATATCTTGTACCCACAGCCACATACGGCATTCCACTTAAATGGCATAAGTTGGGAGTAGGCGAATTGCGTTTAATTGATGGGGTGAGGTTTTTCTTTTTAAAGAGGGTTTTTGCGCTTTCGAATACATGCAGGAATAGAATTGCTCACGTCTTGGAGGGTGGCCCGCTGCTGACGGAAGAACTACAAAAACGATTTAATCTAAAGAAAACGTGCACCTTTGAAGTTTCTATGCGAAACTGGGAAACCAAAATTAGTGAGGTGGACATAGGTATTTATGGAACAGCAGCAATGACGAGCACTGAATGGCGGGGTAGCGGGATAAAAGATTGACATCTAACGACGGCTTTTGCAGCTCACGAATTTCATCACGTTCTGTGCAACGTGGAGGGTTTTCATGAACCACTCAGTTTGGGTGTTAAGAAAACAAATTATATTATATATATATATATATATATCTTGTGTGTGTTTGTTGTACTGCACCTAGCCGGCAGTAATACTTATCCTTACTGTTTATTTGAATACACGGAACATTTCGGATAGACTTCGAGCCACTCAACTTCAAATTGTGACTGTGGTCGAGTTGCAAGAAAGTAGTACATTAACAAGCGATTGAGATACTGCAAAATGCCTGCCAAAAGTTTTCACTGAGGCGATGGTTGCTCCACCACGACAACGCGCCAGACCACTGTGGCTTGGATACATATGATAGGCACAGACCCACTTCTCTTCGTCATTACTGCACGTGGTCTGGCTGCCCAGATCACAGCTGATCTCTATTTTAGCGCTCACTTTATTGTCTACGTTGTGAACACTTAATTGGTTTTAGTAAGCACAAGTTTTGGGTGCCTAGTTATAAAAAACTCATACGTGTATAATTAATAGACTCCACAAAACACGGTTTATCGCAGTATATAATAGACTATAAAGCACTGCTTTACTTTAATTAAGATACTCTATAAAGCACTGGTAATTTCAGCCAGAAATGTGCAAACGCACTCTTCTAAGATACTACACCGCAGGGGCTCTATGAATATGATTTATACTCCCAGACACATAAAGAACTCTTTGGCCTGGCTAAATGTATACATGGTAATTGTCAACCGTCACTACTGCATGCACCTTACAAAGTATGCCAGCACAGCCGTTAAGTTAGCGTTTATTCACCCTCCTGTGGCTCCCATAAATATGTGTTCTGTTCTACTTAATGTACTGTAGGTATTTTATCTAAATTAATGTATATATGATTCTTCCTCTAGTAGAATTCTTACTCATAGTGAAAAGAGCCCAGATCTATATACACATATCAATAAAGGTTGTTTTTAATAAAGTACTCGTATTAAACCGGACGTGATATGAACACACAACCTTCGTAGTATGTGTCGCCATGGGACTGAGCCGGTACTTGTAAACTGTCAACCTTGTTTTTTTTTTTTCGCTTCAACACCCGGACAACGCTAATGCGTGCGCATGTTGACGAAAACGACTGGAGCGAAGGGAATGCTAAACAAATAAAATGCCATAGACAGTGTATACATAATTCGGTCATTAATTTCGGTCCGAAGATTATTTTACTACTAGGTAAGAACGCAGCAGTATTTGCAACCGTATATGCAAGCGTGTCCATGCACCCCTCTAAATGACAGAGCGTAACGCTTTTATTCGTTAATATAGTATAGGCACTGCGGAGATAAACCGATAAGCACATCTATCAATCATTAAAATGCACATCCGGTACGTAACAACAGCAAGTCGATAAGTCTTGATTACCTAAAGGCTCCTGTTGCATTCACCTGCTTTTATTGCCAAGTACTGTGTTTCTTTTTCTCTCGTCTTGTTCTCTTTCTCGTCTCCCAACTGGGTTCCTTCCGTCGTCCGAGTTGTTTACTCTATTTCTGGTCCATTGCTAAATTTGCCCTTATTATTAGCAGTAGTAGTAGTAGTAGTAGTATAATATTCGTATTATCGGCGTAATTGTTTTTTTGTTGACTGGGTTGCTGTCGAATATAATCGCGCCCAAACTTTATGACGAAGTCCGGCTGAGTGAATCGATTTTTACGAAAAGCCTGCCTAGCAAATCTGCATTGCTTACTCGAGCAACATTGTACGAGAAGCCGACATGAATGGAGACGTGTAGAGAGGGAAAGACGCGGGAATATATTTGTGTATATATATATATATATATATATATATATATATATATATATATATATATATATATATATATAAAGATAAGTGGATAGAGAGAAGTCGCAATGGCAGTGCGAATCCTTTGTATAACAACTGCACTGGATTGCCGCTGGTCTTTCCCGGTTGCTGCGTATGGGCAATACAAGCGAGATATTTGGCTGTATATGATAACCTTACCGCAGTCGCGCCTGAGGCATTACAGAAATCCAATGTCTTGCGCGCATTATTTATGTATATATATATATATATATATATATATACATATATATGTAT
The DNA here is from genome assembly GCA_003439945.1 of Dermanyssus gallinae. Classification (NCBI taxonomy): domain Eukaryota; kingdom Metazoa; phylum Arthropoda; class Arachnida; order Mesostigmata; family Dermanyssidae; genus Dermanyssus; species Dermanyssus gallinae. The sequence goes on from QVRM01001743.1 coordinate 62,000, forward strand.
ATTATATATATATATATATATATATATATATATATATATTATATATATATATATATATATATATATATATTAATGTTATTAGAGGCATATTATGGTTGTCATCCTTGCTGTTAAGGGTATTGCTGCTACTATTCTAGATAGTCTTGTGTTTTGTTGTTGTTGTCGTCGTCGTCGTCAACAACAACAATAAATAGCTAGCGCTGTTATTGTTGTTGTTGCTGTTAGTGTTATTGTTGCTTATGTTCCCGTTTCTGGTGCTCCTATTAGCCATGGTGTTCGTATGCCTGTCAATGCTCTTGCCCATCATGCTATAGATGTTCCTGGAGTGTTCAATGCTTTCGCTCGCTCCTACTTCATGGTACAAGAAGATAGGCATAGTGCTACTCTCTCTCTGAGTCATCACTTTCCGCCTCAGGCAGGAAAGCGCACCACATCATTCATGAAAGAGATTAGTTGACTACACAATTCGACAATTCATGAATTATTGTTTATATATATTTACTTGTTGTTTTGTGTGCATTGTCTCTTTTGACTTGATTTTGATCAGATAACGTTGTTTGGCGTGCATAGTCGATGATTTAGCTTCGACACTAGAGGCCTACCGCCTTTTTGGTCTGACATATGATATAATTGCCGCTTTAATTTAGCAGACAGAAACGACCATTTTGTCAGTCAGTAAATACTAACGTCGTCTCTCTTACGTCGTTTTTAAATGCATTATATATACACATAGTTATACATATTTTACAAACATCTATCCTCTATAAAAACACATGGATCTTGCTTTGCATGGCATTCGATAGTTACTGGACACGCGAGTTTAAACAGTCTCCGTATTTATACAATGTGCATTTAGATACTAGCGGTGGTTGGAAAAGTTCGTCGCACAAAATACAAGCAATGACCAGACAAAGACCTCGTACTTTTCACCCTCCCCAAACTCAACACGCTTAGTCAAACGATCCTCACTAGCCTTTACACCACCAGCAAAGTATTGGTGCATCTTCCCGCAGCAAAATAAAGTGGTGGACCCAGCTTCAACGTCATCTGTTACAAATCGGCAGAAAAGCCCTGGAATGTCGTCTTAAAAGTTCCAGATTGCGCTGCAAGTCTGACAAGCGTGTCAGTGTTAGCTCGTGCGTTAGCCATTTTTTTCATACAAAACTGTTAATGCAAGAATCATGTACTGCATCACATGCTTGTACCCACCACTTCTGCTAATTCGCACAGGTTCAATGGACGGTCATCATCCGTATATCACAAGTTTGTGGACCTCTAGCACAAGTAAGGGCTCCACCACCATCTTCGTTTTGCTTCATTGCCACTGAAGGATCCGGTATATCACACTTACGCGGCCTACACCTAACAGAATATAAAACCAATCTATATGGTCCTTTGTTTTGTTAATACCGAAGGACGGCCCTCTCTAGCGCAATAGTTGGCCTGAGCTTTTTGAAATCGAATAGACATTATGTTTCTACAAATGTTTTGGCTCGCCTTTACGCAACAGTATATTAGTGAACCCTTTAAAAAGCGAAGAATATTCCTTTGTATACCATTCACGTGTTGCTGCGCATGTGAGTTTAAGCAGCCTTACTAAATTGTCTCTAGTTAAAACTGTCGATGTATGCATGTATATATATATATATATATATATATATATATATATATATATATATATATATATATATATATATATATATTATATATATATATATATATATATATATATATATATATATATATATATCGATAATTTTATCCGTGATACGCCGATATAAAGTAAGGCGTGCGCAATCCGAAGAGTGTGACCAATGTTGTCTAGCTGACTTCTGCCACACCTTACTACGGTGTACTGCTACAACAACATCCGCGAAGAGGCGGGGGGTCCCGGGAAACCCAGAATTTGTTGCGTTGATTCGCTATCTATTATTTCCCTTATTATGTCGCTCACAGCTAATTACATCGACAGGAGCGAGAGGCACGCAAAGCAGGAGATTCCATTTGGTGCAATCTTTTTGCCTCAGGCTGTGCTAGGATAGAGTGAATTCAGAACGACAGCTCTAGTGCATACGGATGACACGAACGTGCGCTATGTAGTGAATAAACGTCGTGTTGGAGCATGTGCGTGCGTATATATATATATATATATATATATATATATATTATTGTAGTTTTATTGCTCTTATAACACCTATTGTTGGGTAAACATCTGCAAATTATCTGCACACCATTATTTTAGAACAGGTAAATTGTCCTACTACTTCTCAACAGTGCGGGCTGTTAAATGAACAGCTAGAGTCATCTTGCCCCAGGTTGTCCGCCGCACTCCATCGCGCACCTCATGGGTCGTCGTTAATTCATATATATATATATATATATATATATATATATATATATATATATATATATATATATATATATATATATATATATATATATATATATATATATATATATATATATATATATATATATATATATATATATATATATTATATATCGTATATATATTATATATATATACATTTTTTTCAGGATGGCTAGTTTCCGTAGCTAACCCGAAGAACCCGAAAACCCCGCCCACAGGAGCACACGGACGGAAAACTCAGGGCTTACTTTTCTTAGGTTCTTCGGCTGCAACAAGTTATCACAACAGCTGTCGAACATACTGGCGACCAAGACGTACCATTCTGCGTGTCATTCAGTCTCATAGCAGCTCTCAATCATTAGCATGTGCTCTTGTATAGCACCTGCTGCTGCGGTTCATCGTGATACCTTTGTTGTTGTTGTTGTTGTTGTTGCTGTTGTTGTTGCTGTGACAACGGTATGGACAAACAAACCGCCGATAATGTGGTTTCTGGCTGGCGCTATATGACTTCTTTCTCTAGCGGGGTCTGTTTGTTAGCGCTCGCGTCGAGCTGGAGGTGATCAGTGTTGGTGCCGGTCGTAGGGGTGGAGGCAGTGAGACCGTCGCCTTCACCTTTCTGGGAGCCCCCTTTCCAGGGATGGCGGAAAACTACTAACCTGGACAACCGTTTTTGGGGGCTCACTGTTGCTTATCGTTGTTGTTGCTGCCGTTGTTGTTGTTATTGTTGTTGTTGTCGGTGTTGCTGTTGCTGTTGTCGGACTATTATTGTTGTTGTGGATATTATCTCTTGTTGTCGCTGTTGCTCTGGTGGCTGTAGTTGTGGTTATTGTCGTTGTTGCTGTTATTCTCATTGTTGCGGCCGTTAGCGTTACTTCTGCTGCTTGTTTTGCATTTGTCTTCTATAAATAATCAGGACCAGTTGTAAGACGGCATTTTAGAGGCATATTAGGAGCACACGTTGCGTTGTATTTGCTACACTAAATACGCGTTCATGTTCGCGTAAATGCCATGAATATTTATGTCGGTTAAAGGGAGTTCATATGTTCTCATTCGCTAAAGTCATACTACAAATATGCCAGTCATTCAGGCTAGGGGACTACCGGGGCTTTTTTGGATTCAAAAGACCCACACTACCCAGGCTAACGGGTGTGCTTTATGCATTTCTGTATTCCCGGCCAACGGAAACGGTAGACGACGGTGTCCTCTTTGGACACTATAGTCATCCAGCGTAATGTAATTCTTGTTGTCTGGCAGATTTAGGGAATGCTGATGATGAACACGCGTCACTAGCGGCCGCCGGTGTGGTAGTGATAGTGTGAGACTTACAAACCCACATAGAGACATAGAGGATGTTGGTACAATGTTCTATACCTACAGCGGAAAAATGAAAATGGTTGGTTGGCACATATACAACTGATGGACCAATAATGCCGCCGGACAAACGGCAAACGGCTATGATAACATGGCCACCGATGTTCGCCATGTATCGTTCGAACTATGTAACATAAGCTCAAGCGGGCGGCCGACGTGGTCGGAGACGAATGGAATTGCTTTACTTAATCCGTCTCCTACGTCTGCGCTGCGAGTTCTGGTGAGACCGCAAAACAGCGATCACACACTTAGCGAGCGTCGTTAGACAGACGTATTAGCAATGCGTCGTCGAAGGAATGACAAAACCGCATCAGGCAAGCTAAAAGCTATGCCCCCATTAGCTTCTTCGAGATGCCATTAGCCACAAGCTTGTACATTCCCGTATATTGTCTGCGAGAGAGCGCACACAACACATATCTATATATATATATATATATATATATACATATTATTATATAATATATAAGTATATATAAATCTACATTTATAGCGATATATATAATATATATATATATATATATATATATATATAATATATATATATATATATATTACGTGACGCCCGGGCAAGTTGCTATTCTGCCGTAAATAAACCCGGTGTGAGTTTGGCTTTGTAACCCGCAGTTCTGATGTCAAGTACTATTTTTCGTCTAACCTGTCAAACAAGGCTTGTTATATCACTAATACTCATTCGCATAGTGACAAATGCACTGCTATATATATATATATATATATATATATATATATATATATATTCGAACTTTTACACGTGCGTGATGCAACTACATTTTTTGCGCTATATATATATATATATATATATATATTCTTTTCTTTGTCTAGCTCGAGGAATATACAAATTACACAAACAAACAGCAGGTCGACGCAAAGTAGTCTTTTGTTAAGACCTCGTTATAAATTTATGTAAGGAGAAGAATCTTGGAAATGGTGTCGCGTTTTCCCTTGTTCTCCACACACACACACACACATAGTGATACGGCCCAATCTGAATTGCCGAGTATATTTATTCCACGAAGCTCCTCGTACGTTCTTTTCAGAATTTAGCATAGCCGCTAATCCCCAATAATCGATCCCTCGGTCGATCGGAACAAAAAATGTCAATGTTGATTTGCTGCAGCAACGTTAGACACGTCACCCAATGATTACGTGACGCCCGGACAAGTTGCTATTCTGCCGTAAAATTAACCCGGTGTGAGTTTGGCTTTGTAACCCGCAGTTCTGATGTCAGGTAGTATTTTTCGTCTAATCCTGTCAAACAAGGCTTGTTATATCACTAATACTCATTCGCATAGTGACAAATGCACTGCTATATATATATATATATATATATATATATATATACGTACATTTGCGCAAGAGCACGCCCATGTAGTTTTGACAGCTACTCTTTAAGCCGCTACCCAGATGATGTGTGGAGCGGGTGTACCCTTTGCTGACGTACCAGAAGAAAACAAACGGATTCAGGACAAAGGACTTTGTTTAAGAGTTTCCTGGCCAGGCTAGGCGCTGTTGTAAGGTACCGCCCATCGTTTATAATAATTGACTTTTTTTTAAATACATTTTCGGAAGCACGTACAAACAAGGTAGGCTGTAAACTCTATTTAGTCGTTACTTTATTTCGTTTACGTGCACACACATATTAGTATTTGTAACATTGTTATTGAATAAAACTAGCTAAGCTCTCTTCTACTTTGTATAGCAAACTCGTTCCGAAAGTACTGGCGAGGAAGATTGCTTCCAAAATGTTTAACGTCATTAGAATTTGGTAACCTGATACATATACATGTATATATATACTTAGGAACATAGCAAAGTATTTCCAATTGCTGTGATAGAGTACAGATATGGGTTTAATATATTTCTGGAAGTATTAGTCATTGTTTAGATTTCGGCATAATGTTTACCAATTTCTAAACGTTTAACGTTTCTTCGAGCGGTACATCCATGCATCGAAACAGATCTCCAAATCGCGTTTTGCTTCAAGCATTGATTCGCGTGAATCGTATCACTTTCTTCTGAAATCTGTATTTTTCAGTTTCGGAAAATAGAAGAAATCATACGACGCCAATTTTGAGCGATGAATGAACTGCGTGCTTCGCCAGCTTGACTCTATTTGCCGCGATAAAAGCCTCAATGTTGTCAGCATTGTCGGCTTTCCAGCGCGTTGTCGTAGTGTTTGAACCATCGCCTAACAGGCTCTTTGGAGTTTATTGGCAACCCTTGCCTTACTAGCCTACCGTTGGCGTTATGCTTATGTGGTGTGGAGGCACTTCAGCGCCTGATACGGGACCGTGAAGCTCTGGGACTTCAATAGAGATTCACAAAAATGTACCCAAATCTTATTACCTGTGACGAGTTTCGAGAACAATTTTGTCGAACTTTGTCAGAAATTCTCAAACCAGAAAGCGCCCGCGTCTCGTTTTCGTCCACGTTACACTTCACGAGATACGCATGAGCGGATTTTTTGATGAATGCGAGGTGATCGTGAAACACCTTATGTAGGACCACATTACAAAGCATTTCACAATCTACTCTAGCGATGCTCATATTTTGCCAAACATTTCAAATATGAATAGCAGTCTGCGCACTGGCCACATGTTCCTCATTTGTTGCTGCTTTTCGTCGTACAGGTTGGTTGCGACACGTTTCGTACGATTCATACGCACTTCTCAGGTATAGGACTTCATCCGTAATGGTTGACCGGCGCTCTTCGAAACGTTTTAACGCACTTAATCCTCGCTGTGAGTTGTACAAAGTAGCTACTGCGCCACCGACATGGTCACGTTTGCCTTCTTTTCACACCGTTGCGTATAGCATAATCGCTTGCCTTTTCCACCCAAGCATCAACAAAGACGGCTCTATATGCCAGTGGGCTGGCTTTTAGCTCACACCCCACAACGCGGGTTTTTTGTTAAAGTATCCATGCACATATAACTAGATAAACATATGTTCTTCTTGAACAAATAGTCATTAGCAACTCCAAGTGCTTACACGAGTACACACACACACACACACATAGAGAGAAACTGCAACAACCCAGACGTAATATATTTCCAAGTATGTTTAAGGACATAAGCTTTAAGTAATTTGGCGTGATGTTTACATATTCGAATTGCAGTTGAAGCAATTGAGAGTTACGACATGGCGATCAAGGCGGTCTAACTTCGTCCAAGTGTCGCTTATGTAGACACGAGCGGTAAAAAAATTTAACGTGGATTTCAGCAAACTTGAGATCCCATGTGCGTGCCCATGGAAGGACACGTGAATCGTCTCATTTTCTTCGGAAATGTTTATCGTTCAGTTTCGGAAAATGGAAGAAATCACACGGTGCCAAGTCTAATCCGATTGGTAAATTATCTGCGTGCTTCGCCAGCTTGACTCTATTTGCCGCGATTAAAGCCTCAATGTGAAACGGTCGCCGGGAGATCACGGTCGCAGGTCTTTACTGAATAGCGGGGTGTTGTTGTTGATACGAAGCGATTGCGCGCTAAGCATGTACGCCAAGAACCCATTTTAGAAAGGATGCTCTTACAAGGTTGGGTTGCTCGAAGTTCTCCTCTCTCGATCCGATACCTCAATTCCAAAAGCGGCCATTGAGCTTTAGGACATTTTCAGGTCAAATAGACGTACTGCTGTTACTAGGGACAGTCGTCACGGAGATTTGTATATATATATATATATATATATATATATATATATATATATATATATATATATATATGAGCCTATAATTTTTAAGGGCCTGCCAAAATGACGGTGACAAAAAGCCCAACCCAAAACTACCCACATTCTGAAGGCAATCGACAATTTTCAATTCAGTCCATCTGTACAGAGTGCAGAACATTTTCACGGAATCAGGCAATGTGGCAAGCACGTAAATAGGTCCGCAGCACTGTCGAGTCTTAATTGGGAACTGCGAAAAAAAACGACGCTATGGAGGTGTGTTTTGATGCTGCTTGGATTATACACCTCAAGAAGAGGGCATCGGTGAATATTGCATGAATGCCTTCTGCGTGTACTGAATATATTTTCTGTGGAAACCACCGTTCATCGTCGCTAATTTTCAAAAGTTTTGAACGGACCCTTGTACATATAAGCACACGTGTACACGTATATATATATATATATATATATATATATATATATATATATATATATATATATAAGATAGCCGAGACAGAGAAAGAAACGAGAGAAAGAGATCGAGGGGTAGATATAGTACATGATGATGATAATGATGATGATGATGGTGACGGTGATGATGGTCGTATGTGTACGCATGCCATGATGACGTAAACTAAAGTTGTATATTCTGTTGTTTTTAGTTGGTTGCGCCTCGTTGGCGTATATGGTCGCGGGGCTCTCTGCCGTGGCGATAGTAGTAGCGATTTCATGTCGTCAACGCCGTTGTTGTTGTCGTCGTCGTCGTCGTCGCCAACAACGCCGTCTTGATCATCATGACTACCCCCTGCCGGCCGCTAATGCAGAGAGGGGGGGGGGGGGGGAAGGGCGCTAATGTTAGTGGGGAGCGGCGGGGCCTAGCAGGCCTGGACAGTTGGCTGCTGAGCGCGGCCACAAGTCGTCCCCGCCAGCCTGGGGGGTTGCCGCAGGCAGACAGCCAGCCGGACAGTGTGGCAGTCCGGCAGGTGGCTGAGGCGACTCGCACAAGAAGGCTCCACCACCAACCACTGTGGCCCGTCACAGTGGCGGCCCGTCACTGTGGCCCGGCACTGCGCATACCGACCGACCCTGCGTCAGCCGAACTACCGGAACCTCCACCAGCTCCAGTGCTTCAGTGTCGATTGGGTGTCGACTTTGCGAGACTCGCGCTTGAGAATCTATCCGCTGATCTATTTATCAGCAGCACTGGAATAGCACACCAACTGCGACACTGCTATGGCGATATGCAGTGGCGGTAGAGACGTTGTAGTTATTGCTGAGCTGCTGTCGTTGTTGTTGTTGTTGTGTTGTTGTTTTTGCCGTCGTTGTTGTTGTTGTTGTTCTTGCTGTCATTGTTGTTATCAGTATTATTTTTGACATTGTTGTTTTTGCCATTTTTGTTGTTAACAGTATTGTTTTTGGCATTGTTCTCGTTCTTGCTGTCGTTGTTGTTATTAACAGTATTGTTTTTGACATTGACGTTGTTGCTGTCATTGGCTGTGCTTGTTGTTACTAACGTTGTATCACCTATTGTCGATGATGGTAAATATTGCTATCGTTATCGGATATCGTACTGGTTAGTTGTCCTTGCAGTGTGCTAGCTGTTGTTGTTGTTGTTGTCGTTGTTGTTGTCGTTATTGGTTCTGTTGTTGTCGTTGTTGTTGTCGTTATTGGTTCTGTTGTTGTCGTTGTTGTTGTCGTTATTGGTTCTGTTGTTGTCAACGCCGTCGTTGTCGTTGTTAATGCGAGTGAGAATATTGCTATTATCGATAATGCTGATAATTACATTGCTGCTGTTGTTGTTGTTGTCGTTGTTGTTGCTCCTGCTGCTGCTGCTGCTACTGCCGCCGTCGGTCTCATGACAGTTGTTGGTGTTTATTGGTATTGAATGATTCGAATGTCATCGTTACTGTTGTTGTACTTGTTGTTGCTGTTGTTGTTGTGGTCAACTGTTGCTATTTCAGCGGCTGTTCTTGACACTGGTGTCACTACTGTTAGCTGTGGTGGTGGCCGTGGCGATGGTGGTGGCGTAGGGTTCGGTAATGTCGTCATAGTGAATAACTCTTCTTATTCTGTTATTACGTTATGAGACCAACCCCACTGTTATTTTTCATGGCTGTGACGGGTTGTTGGCCCTACGGCGTCCGTTGGCGTTACAGCTTCCGTTGCCTTTGGTACACTGATTGGTATTGTTGTCTAAGGCGGACGTTTTGCGGAAGCGGCCCGAACCGAAAAGAGCCTGTGTCACCCGTCAACCCGCTAATAAATACGCTTTTATGATTAAGCCCGAATCACTCAACAGATAGACAGACTGGATAAATGACTGGATGCTTGTAGGATTAACTCTTTGGTAAAGTTGTCGGGAACACTCAAAAATCTTAGGCACATTGTCATCGGCGGCGGTGTCCGCTGTGTAGATGATATATGTATATCCACCCGTCTCTGTTCCTTGCTTCGTTCGACGGCGTCAGACGGAAGCCTTAGGAAATACCGCCGGCAAAATCCGACCGTCTGCTTTTGGTCTTCAGACGCAAGTGAGAAGATACCCACCCACTCGAGATACTTAGGCTGCGAGCCTCCAGCTCACCAAGGTCAATAAGATAGATATATCCACTAACCACGAGATGCTAGAGTGCTGGGCGCGTTAGGCGATTATTTATTCGTAGAGTAATACGTACTAGTTGCGATTGCTTGCTGGGACTTGCTTAATGTCAATTGTTGTACACAACAAGCAAAGATGATCCCGGCGTTGCTAGACGGATTGTAGTAGTTCGTGTATCCAAGTTTACTATCATATATATATATATATATATATATATACTGCAGCCTACATCGGTTAACAGTAGTTAGGCTTGTCACAGCAATACTTGATAGACATCAAATAATTTTGTCATTTAGTTAGCCCTATCTTTATTGCGAGAGCATTCTCGCATTTTCTGGAGAAACCAGAGGCTATTCTGATAGCACTATGCATGTTTGTTCGCGTTGTTGTTGCCGCTGTTGTCAATGTTTGTACTGTTCTAGCTACTGACGCAGGTGTTACCCTCGTTGTTGTTGTTGTTGTTGTTAGTTTTGTCGATGTAGCTGGTATTCTCGGCGCCGACCTTGTTTTCATCGTGTTTTTATTAGTTACCGTTGGTGACAAAACAGTTCAGCATGTTGACTATTGTAATGCACAATAATAATAATAACAATAATCATCATTTGTGATGACAACGAAAGGGTGCTCGTTTTTCTAGCTGTTTCTGTGGGCAGCTGCTGTTATTGTGTTTGATCATAACTGCTCGATTGCTAACAACTTCGCTGTTATAGCCGTTATTTTCCGTCGTTGCTGGTGTTTTGTCGTCACCCATTCTGAAGCAGCACTTTTGTTGCTGCTGCTGCTGTTGGTGTTGTTGTTGTTATCGTTATTACTTTGTCTGCGATAACTTTAATCAAAATCTGCAAAATATTCTACTTCAAAATTTGAGTGAGTATGCGTCGTTTTGCTGAAATCGTTGGAGACACCGGTTACCTCCTCCTCCTCCTCCTCCTCCTTCACCCTTCGTCGCTTCGTTCCGTTATTACAGTTATTTTTGTTGTTGTTGTTGTGGTTGTGGCTGCTGACTCATGGCTGTTGTCATTGTTGCTGTTGTTGTTGCTGTTGCTGCTGCTGCTGTAGCTGCTGGGTGTTACAAGAAGATAGCGCGTCGCATGCTTAACGTGTTTAGCGCGTGGCGTCTCGTTCGTCGTTCACGCGCGCGAACAGCGACGTGTGGATCGCCTGTCCGTTAGCAGACAAGACACCCGTTCACACCCACAGCAGCTGTTGTTGTTGTTGTTGTTGTTGTTGTTGCTGTTGTTGTTTCTGTTGTCGATGTTGTTGTTTCTGTTGTCGGTGTTGTTGTTGTTGTTGCTGTTTCTGTTGTCGATGTTGTTGCTGTTGTCAACCTGTTGGCGGTGCCGTTAACGCCGTTAACATGGCGGAAATACGCTCCTTCTGCGATTTGCAGAACCACTACCGTTCGGAACAAGCAGTCAAGCAGTTAGACCCCCCGCCCGCCCTCCCGTCGAAACAGCGCTTTGATTTTTCTTCACGTGGTGGTCGTAAATGTTAGCCTGACGCCGGATACAACTTTTCTTCTTTCTCTTTATTTTCATTTCTTTTAGAAGTTGCCTTGTTGTTTTTTTTTTCGTACGTTTGCACAGTAGCTCGTTTTCGAGAGTCGTACAGCGATGCCAGAGAAGGCGCCAAAATGTCGCAAGCAATTCATATACCAATGGTCTTTCCCTCCTGGTCATATATATATACATATATATATATATAGATTCAAGATTTTCAAGATTCAAAATTCAAAATGTGGTTTATTGTGGAATATAAATATATAGTATACCTTTAAACTTAACTAACAAAAAACCTTATCTATAGCAGAAGTCAATTCAGAAAGACGAAAGACGACTCCCATATTAATTAGCCCACACTTGAATGGTGTGATGGCATACGGAAATGTCTCCTTTACCAATGTTATTATTTGCCACTGCTGCTAGTGCCGAAAAGAAGCGGAATTCGCGAGTTAGGGGACAGGTTTAAGGAAATCGCCCATCTAGAATCGACTTTTGACGGCAAGGTAGAGTATCTATATTACGTCTATATTGTTGCTGCCAGAGTTGAGTTCCTCCACGCGGACTGATCTGCGCTAATGTCGTTCTGCCACTGTTGTAGGCGGATTGTCTGCGCCTGGGGTGGGGGGAGATCTTAGTTTATACTTATTACATTGGGAAAAACGGGGCAAAACCCCTAGTTGATACTTGTTTGCCAAGACAAGTTAGGCTATCGCCGTCCCGGCTTCCGTATCACGCATGTACGACATGGACACTGAACATTCTCGCAGTTAACTCCAGTCGAGGGCCAAATACGTAGGCATACCTTCCCTAGGCTCGGACAGCCCCGGGTATCGTATTGATAAAGAATAGCCTATTTCTTGTCCCAACGATAAGAAATATGTTTTATGTATGTCGCGCACTCTCTTTGGATATATATATATATATATATATATATATATATATATATATAAATATATATATTTCATACATTCAAGTGTAAGCCCTGGCTGGCTACAAGGTTGAAGCTGATGATCTAGCTCTGCATAATCCATGTATATGTATATATATATATATATATATATATATATATATATTGAAGAGGTTTTGCAGAGTTATAAAATATTTCGGTAGATCGAACCTCTAGATTACGACCACACGTAGCTTAATAGGGTATACACACATAAATATATATATATATATATATATATATACACAACCAAGGTATGAAAGTGCACGCAGACGTCTCACTAGATCAACATACTCGAACTGTAGGTACCATTGTCAAGAACGATGTCAATTGTTCCGCCCATTCATTGTTATTGCTTCGTCCTCCGTGCCTAGACTGTCAAACAGATCCACCGCCAGCAGAACAGTCAACGACTCCAAAGGAAACTGAGGAGCCCGAAAAACACGAGATATTTGGCAGGACATTGGTGATGCAAATGACAACCCGGAAGAAAATCGCCGTGCTGATCCGGACGAAACGGGCCAAGGCCAAAGATTGAACAGACTAAGGGTACGCTCGCTTTATGCGCGCATGCATTTCCTCGAGTGCGCCACGTCAAATGTTCTAACGCAGCCAAGCAACTCAACGTGACATTATCGCCTCGCCAGGAGAAAGGGCACGTTTTGAGATACCAAACCTGGACACTAAAAAGCGTTTGACAAAAGATCGGCCGCAAGTAGAATTTGCAGGCAAGGATACGCCCTCATCTTGAGATAAATTGTCTTTTTCAGGTAAAAATTCATTCCGCACGATACCCGTAGTAGAGCTTAACAATCTCTCGAATGATATCGATTTCCGGCATCAACGCCCCCAGACTCCCCCATGGGCCGCTATTGTAACCACCACCCCTTACCCACGACCGAAATAAGCAATAAAAATTAACACTTCGTGTATGAACTCGACTCTTCTCAATAGCTAGCATCGTCCGGCTCTACAGCGCACGCCAAACACAACTACGACAGTACGATAGCAGCTCTTGCTGCCTTCTACACCTGTATATGGCCGTATGCATGGCTGAGGTTTTTCCTACGCCCGCTTAATCAACCCCCCATCACACAGTACTTTCCTTCAAATGATGGCTGCCTTTCAACGCTCAAAGCTCTGTCTCTGGTCTACGGCGACGTTGGTGGGGGTGCCAGCGTCGCCTTCGGCTGTTGGGCGGAGTTGAGTTGACGCTAACCTAAGTCGTGCTGATAAAGTTGCCCACCAGCATATGCTTCTACATGAGATACTTGAGGTAGAATAAGGTAGCGAACGAAGCGCGGACGCAAACAGTACAAATTGTAGTGCTCCGGATATTCAGGGAAGATCTTAAGATAGGGAGGAGCCAGGCTGAACTTCTGTAGGATTGTGGATGCCAACAGGGGGGAGAGGGGGGAGGGCGTCGTCCGTTGCCAATACAAATCTGCTATGTAAAACATGTCGTGTCTCTCTTTCCGGGTTTCGGCCTTCTCGAACTGCTCTCTCTCTCTCTCTCTCTCTCGCGCGCGCGCGCGCTTATCGTTTTTATTGCTTTGTTATTGTTTTGGTTGTCAGAGATGTTGCTACGTTCATCGTCGCCCGTCTCAGCGTTGCCTTGTTCTCATCACCGAAGGCGTTATTGATTATGATTATTAGTACTTCGGCTATGAGTGTCGATACCGTTATACCGACGCAGATGTTATACTCTCGCGTTGCAGCATGTCGCCGCCGCTGTTGTTGGTAATGTTTCTACATTGTTTAGTATTGATTGCTGTTGCTGCTGCTGCTGCTTGATTTTATTATTCCGTTTATCCACGACCATATTTCTTTATGTGACAATGGTTTACTGCGTCATTTTACTAGTACTGCTAATAAATGCTGCCCGTGTTGCTTAATGATACAGGCTACGTGGTACCACGCCAATTTACTTTTGTTGCCTTTGCGGCCTCGTTTATCCTAGTTATTGTTAGTGCTAATAGCGATACTTCCAGTTGTATTTATTCATTTCTGCTACTTTTGCGCAACCATAGTAATATTAATAAATTATTAACTTACACTGGCAAGGTGCACTGTGCACGCTTTCTGCCCCGCTTTTTGCACGAACTTGAGTATTACCTAACCTTTTCACGACATGTTCCCAGGCTGTTTCCAGTACCTTTGCGCGGTACTTTTCTTATTGGATTTTCGAGTCATTACCGAGCAAGGTGTGGCTTAGTGGCAAAGTTATTGCCTTGCATTCGGGAGGTCGTGGTCTCACGATCTTGATCGGCCACTTTTAAATTGGTTTTGATGGTTTCCAATTTGGATACGGTGAATGCCAAAGTGGATTATAATCGGACGCAAAACGGAGGAGTACATCTGTCTCAATAAAAAGAGATTGTGCATTAGCATCCAACCCCCCTTTATTTGCTGTGCAGATGTTTACTCAGTTGGCAGTTGTATGGCAATGCATTTCTATTATGTCCACGATCCGTTGCCCTACTGAGTGCGTTGGCGTTGTTGTTGTTGAGTTTATCTGCTAAGGGTAGCGTATTGAATAGCTTATTGTCCGTTGATGGCGTAGTCGCGTGTCGTCGACATTGAGACTCCACTAGCGGTACTTCGAGTTTGCTGCGTGTCTCTAGCGTTGTTGACACTGTCTGTTGTTTCTGTCGTCACCACGGTTGACGTCGTCTCCCAGTTTAGTCTTTCACCAACACCATCTTGTTGGATAGGTTTGCGTGGTGCTATTATTATTATTATTATTATTATTATTATTATGTAAACTCTACAGCCCAGCTCCATGGTAGTAACTCGCAGTAAGGGTCGCATTGGTACACACAGCAACACAGATCAGCTCGCGCTGATGACACCATGATGATTCGTACACTTCAACTTGGTTTTGCGACTCACTCCAGCACAGCGAGCTGCATCTACAGCTATAGCAAGCGTGGCGGTCAGTGGGTTTGACGACGGCTGTCAGCGAAATGACAGCGAGAGCCGAATATGGCGCAGGTGTCAAAGAGTTCACGCGGACATCGAGAGTGCACGGGCGATAAATGTAGCCTCGACAGGCAACATTTATCGATCGACTCGATAGTGCCATCAAGTCGATAAATGTCGCCTCATGGCCGTCTAAAGCCTTCTTGTTGCCGTCTATGGCCCTCTCTTCGTCGCTTATGGATCTCTCGTTGTCGCCTTTGGCCCTCTCGTGTCCGCCTATGACCTTATGGTATGGTACAGCATGAGTTTATCCTGACCTCCACTCCTCTACTTGTGCTGTGCGACTGTATGTCAGCTCTGACATCCAGAACCTTTTTGTGTGATACGCTTCCGCTACGAGACACCTTCTACCGCGTACATGCTCGATGCCACCTCGTAGTCGCCTGCCTCCTTTTGACTACGTCGGGCCAGATCGGTGGGATCCCGGCTCCCGGGTCTACTCCGAATACTTCGGAATATGACCGAATGCGAAGACTTTCCCAACCGGTTCGATTTAGTGATGTGCAGTTCCACTCGTGTAGCTTTTCGACCTTATTGCGAGAAGTAAGCTGTATTATTGCTCACCCTGTTTCTCTCTGTCTTTCTGTTGGACCGACAGACCTGACGGTCAGACGACGAATATTTCGAGAAGTGTCCTGCCGTCTGTCATTCAGTTGGGCACCATCGAGCGCCGTTGAGTTATACTTGCGCGGCCGCTTTCAGACTAGAGAATAGAAGCTGCGGATTTGCTCGCGCAGAACGCACAGACTCATCTATGACAACATCCTCTGAACCCTGACAGGTGCTGACCGTGCTGTCGTAAAAACACAAACGTCAACGACGACGACGACAACAATGCCAACGTTCTTTGTGGTGAATTCTGTGGGCTTAACACGCAGCGAAAGAAGGCGTCGCATTTTTTTAGTTTTTAAAGTTTTCGACAACGCGGCGACAGGATGAACGACAGAAACACCAGGAGTAACAACCACAACAACCAGAACAATAACAACAAGAATACGTCCAATGAAAACAACAATAACAACAACATAGCTAACACAACAGTAAGCATTAAATTACTTTGGATAGGCTTTGTTGTTTGAAGCTCCCTAAGCGAGTTTGTCACACCGAAAGCGACCTGAACACGTCGAAATGTCAGTACTTGGTCGTTGACTTAACTACAGCGGACCAACATAGCGAGTTACTCTTCGAAATCAGAACTGCCTATCAGTGACCCCTAAAACTGCTGTCTACTAGAAGCAGATCAACAAAAACGAATTACGTCTACCACGCTAGGCCGTCTGGCAAATGGCGTAACGAAGTCGGGAAAACTCTTTATTAAATCACTCCGCACACTTGCCTTGATTCGAACGATGTGTGATCTTACTTTGCCTTTTGTGCAAATTATATATTTATTTATTTATTATTTATTATATATATATATATATATATATATATATATATATATATATATATATATATATTATTGCTGCACTATGATACCAATAGGGTACGTTAGCACTAAACATAGTTTGAGCTCCCAGGTTTCAGTGAGAAAAAGCGGTTGATCAAACATAGTGTTTCAAACGTTGTTGCGAGTTAAGTCATAGAATTTTCAAATATATCCAGTCTAGTCTAATTAACTTTGTTAGAGGACGAACACAAATTGCCAATATCTGACGAAATAAATGAATGTCTGTTAGGAGAACGACCTGCTTAATTGCGAACTAATTGTCTCAAGAGCCTTTAAGTGATCCGATTCTGCTTTGCCTGTCTGAGAACATCTCTCGGCCGTAATCAACATTTCCACTCTAGAACTTAGATAAGGAGGCGCCATCTTGCTATTTCAAAAAGTTTACCAATATATTAGTTGGATGGGCCTTTAAAAATCATGTTATATATTGATTAACACGTCGTTGTATATAATATATATGCGGTAGTGGTATATACGAGTTAATATATAAAAGAATAGGTTTGATTTAAACTTTGCACGCTTCTGCGCACGTTGTCATATTTACAACACTATACATTTTTATGAGCGCCTTAAAATGCGAACCCTCCAACTGCCTTACGAATAAATCGTTTAACTTATCCAGCTTATAAGATTTAAGACAGACCCTAAAATGTTTCTGTAGGAGATTATTAGAAATCGGAGGCGGCAGTTTTATCCCATTTCTGTTCTATATAGAGCATTTCCAATGTAATACACTACTCAAGAACTGTTTTTGTATGTACATTGTCGAGCAAACTGAAATCTTCTGTGCGCTAAGAGCCTTGCATACGGTCTAGAGCAGCACAACAAAATCAGCATTTAGGTTGACTGTATCGAATAATCCTACGCATGCCTGCAGGGATCTCTACGTAAACTGCTTGCACTTTAAAGTGCTTCTTGTAGAGACGTTGTCTGCTCAAACGATCGATGCGTGGGGCCACACGAAGACGGTCCACACGATACGTTGAAGCTCTCACTTTCTCGAAGTTTCAGTCGAAGGTAGTTTAGACTATACACTCTTGCCATCCTTGAGTGCGCTTTGCTCCATCCCCCTAAGAGTCGTTCCTTCCCTTGGTAAACTGCCAGGTGCGTTAGGGCTGCACTCGGGCGGAACTAACTTAACGCAACTCGCAACGAGAAGCGATAGTGTGCTGATACGTTCTTGTTGCAGTTCGCTGCAAATCAGGTGACAGTTCGTTGTAAATTGATTGCGCTTGCGTTTTCAGCGTCAGAAAACGCCAGAAACCGAATCAGGGGTGAGAAGAAGCAAGATGAGATAATGGGCAGCACAATTAGTTACTTAGCTAGTTATTATTATTATTTCTAACTGCAATCTCCTTAAGAAGGTTCTCGTAACTAAGTTCTGAGCCGCAGCAGTTTAGGCAGGGTGCTCGTAGTTACGTCTGAGGTGAATGCATACGTAGTTCAGGCGCCGATTGACGTAACAGTATAGGCCGCATACTCCAGAAAAAGGCAACAGAGAGTAGGAAATATGAGTGTCTGTTCGGTCCAGGCTGTACTGCACGACAACATTTTTTCGACATTGCTTTACGAGTATTGTCGAAGCACCTCTGTGCCTCTTGTGCCTCTCTCTTTTCTCACCTCCCCCTTTCCGCATCTCTCCCTTCCTATATCTATATATCTATCTATCTATATATTCACAAACAAGCACTTACCTCCCATACAACTTATCGGGTATTCATCATCATTAAATATCAGTTTTATCTCTTACTTATAACTTTCGACCAAATGCTGCCCTCTCGATCTAAGAAACGACCGCGCTTCCAAAGGGCAAACGAGCCCCTCGAAGAACTAGTCCTAGTGTCAGAGTCATCGCCCGCCATCCATCTCCTCCTCATTTGTCCTCCTCCGGCTCTGTCCGGACGACCGGCCGAACTACGAAGTCAAGTAAGCACGAACAGTCACGAATGGAGCTACGAAAGCTACAAAGTCTGCTTCTGCGTACGTACCAATCTTTGCCAGTCCAGCGATGATGATCCAGACAACGATAATGAACGGTGCGGACACGTGCTCAAAGTCGATCGCCGCTATAACGAAGGTGCTCGGTCGTTCGTGGTGGCTGTGGTGCGGGTTGTTGTGGGAGCCGGCTGCAGCCGCAGCCGCCGCCGCTCCAGCCGCCGGATGCAGTGGTGTCACCTGGATCGCGCACAACCAGACAGAGTACCGATAACAACAACAACGACAACAACAACAGCAACAACGGCACAAAACAGAGTGTCTTTAGAGAAAATTGTCCGACGGCGATTTTTACGCCGCTTGCCGTCTGCTATGCTCTGTCTGCTAGTGTCACTATGTAAACTGGGGGGGAACGTGTTCGTTTGCGCGTAAGTTTAAGCTGCCTATGGATACCTGCAAAAGCGTAAACATTTTGTGTTTTGTTAGTTTGCCTTGCACAAGCGTTGCAAGGTACAGCAAGCAGCTAAGCAGAAACAAGAACAACACAGAAACACCACCTTTCCGTGGTTTACGTCGCACGGGAGTTCAGATATTCAGATATGTAGATGACATCTGGACTCTAACAAAAAGAGGCTCTAGCCTTTCTCGAAATAGTTATTAGCTTGTATATTGACCAATATCCTGCTAAGCTTCACACTAGTGAGCACCGTCGTCCAGTACTGTGTTCACTTCAGTTCTCGAAACAGTACCATCATAAGCTTAAAATAACACAAGGATAAACCTGACGCAATCTTAGATGCACCGAAGGATCATAGGAGGAAGACCGAGTGAGCATTAGTAGGTGGCACTCAAGAAGTCGAGAATATTAACGGGGGACGGGTCGAAGCCTTCAACTCGAAAGTTCCGGAAGCGACAGGAAGACCAGCACGCCTTCTGTGCTTCGCAATAGTATTTGGTGTTATACATTACGCAAAAACTACACAATCGTCTTCAATGCATTACACAAGTAGCCACAAGAAAACGTCAGCTGTCTCAGTAGAGAGTAGATTTAGAACGAGTTGATTCAAAAGTAGTTTCGAAATAAGCTGAATCGAACGTAGATTCAGCTCGGCGTCGTGAGAGCACTATTTACGACACTGTGAGGCAGGCTTGTACAATTAAGTAACGAAAATCACAGCAGCTGACTTACAGTGGGCTGCCAGGCAACTTTTACTACTACAACTTCTACGGCAACTACTGACAAATATAGCAATACACCTACAACAATTGTCAGGAGCTAAATTACGGCGTACAAACAACAATAAAAACAATTTACAAGAGCAGCTATCTTATCTAATTGTGTAAAGCAATCGCTGAATGATTTGATTTCGCTCTGCAGCTTTCTGCAACGTGTTTCAACCAGGTTTAGTCAGACTTCTCTGGATGTGTTTGTGCTTCTATAGGCAAACATCATTTTAGCAACTGTACTTGATAATCATACTAATAGAGGTGCCTATGAGGAGAAGTGGAGCATTTGATTTGACCGCTTTTGTTTGATGAATACAATAGCAAGGTCAACGTTAATTGAGCTCAAGCGACAGATGTATTATACAGCAGTGTATGTGGTGCAGTGCGGCGGATCGCGGGTGAGAATGCTAAGCGCACATCGAGCAGGCTCTCGAACCATATATGCTTGGTTTGGCTTCACAACGTAACCCTGACAAACCTACTAAACGAGTTCGGATATTACTTTGCAAAATTAAAAAAGAGCGCGTGAGCGCTACTTCTACGACATTATCGATTTTGTTCAGAAATTGCTCTGCGAGTTCTGCACGCAGTTACCACAGTACAAATATGATGAGCGGGATAGAGCGTACTGCTGTCTAATTGCTGTCTGACTAAGGTCGTTGCTGACTGCCTTTCTTTCTGTCTGAAAACCAATAAAGTGCGGGGGGGGGGGGGGGGGAGACTTACCTAAAAAAGCCTTGCACCTAAGTTCTCCTCAAAATTGACCCAAAACAAACGACCTGAAACTAAAGCGACTGCCACGGCTGAGGCAGGATCGACAATTGAAACGCTAAAACGGTGAGTGTGCGAAGAAGAAATCGATTGCAAAATCTGCGTTTATCAAAAATGTCTCCTTAGGCAAGTTACCTGTGGATCGGAAGAGTGCGTGGGTGGCGCCGCAGCCAGATGAAGACCGTCATCTTCTGGTAACGTCACGTCCGGCGATCTGCAATCGGTGAGCGGAGATAAACAGCGACAAGAAAGTAACAGTAAGTATGTTATTCGTTGACTCGCACGGCGAACGCCACGGGCGCGAATATGCCGGCCTGCCCTCGCAACTCAGATAATCACCAAGCATTATCTATCGGAGCTCACAAAAAACAGCCCCAAGCAATTACGAGGCAACAGCGCACCACCGAATGTAACTACGACACGTTGGTTATTGGCGCGCGGTGTTTTTAGACGCTTGAGCAGCCAGCCAATCGCTTTGCAATGGCTGACGCATGCCCCCATCTCTGCTGGTAACATTCAGCAGCAGACTTCGAGCACTTCGCTGAATGTAACCGTCCAGAAACTCGGACAACGTCTCCGCCCCCCCCCCCTTCCCCCCAGAAGCGACGCAGCGTTGTCTAAGGAACGTGTTAAACTAATAGTTACAGTATTGACGACAAAACGCACATTCTCCCCTAGTGTTTCCTTAGCGGAAGCCGTCTGTGGGCTGGTCACTCTCTAAATGCACAAGTCTGGGTCTTTTTTACGATGTCGTCCGTATGAAAATGCTCATTTGTGAAGATTTTTTGATTGGCAAACTTGTTGCCGTTGTTTAATTACAATAAGCATGCGCTGTTGTGTCAAATAGCGGTTCACTTTTAATAATGGTGCTAAAACTTAATTTTTCACTCTTGTTGGAACACTCTGGATATGCTGGGTTTGGTCAAGCCAACACACACACCTATATATATATATATATATATATATATATATATATATACGTGATGTGCAGTTACAATTCAATATTTACTGCCGCGGTAATTACGTGGGCCGTGTCGTAAATATCGCAGAAGTAAATTGTTATTAAATGGCAACATGTTTAAAATGAGGATGCGCTGCTATCTAAAATCAGCCTTACATCAAATCAATAAGTTATATGAGGGATCATTATCCCAGATTCCGTCACAAGTAAAGTAAACAGATAAATTAACATATTTAGCAATTTACGCATTGATTCTGTTATCTTGCATATAAACAGCTGACTATGAATGACGACCGTAAATATTATTATATAGATGTAAATGGAACCTGCGTGTATATACGTGAAGTTTTTTAGCATCGTTATTAATACTATTAGCATAATAGCAACATTAATATTACTATTAGTATAATAGCAACATTATGATTACTATTAGCGTCTATAACGACGCTCAAGTTTATCAAATTGCTAAGTTGAATGGCTATACCGACGTTTAAGTTGATGTTGTACCGTGGTCTAAAAAAAACCTTCTCTATTGCTTCTACCCAGTGAGTCTAGTGTCAAAGCAAAGCCGGATCAAGTAACGTAGTGTGATGGGGAAATTATTACTTTACATTTCAGCAGCGATCGTGAACGCAAATCTAGATTTGGCTGTCCATTCTTACATTGAGTTTCTTGTCTCTCGACACTGAAATGCGGTGAGGCAAGGCGAAAGTAAACTCCGTGAGACTATAAGAAAAACGGGTACCACACGGGGTACGTGACATCTCCGTTTTTTCGCACTGTTCATACTATTAAGTTCATGTTACAACAACAATTAATATTCAATAATTCATATAACAAAAACAAGGCAAAGATTATCGGCTCTCATAAACAGCCAGTCAATAGAGAGGTATCCCCGTCTACTCAGTCGTGAGCTATGGACATATACATAGATCGATGACAACGTATGACACGCCCCCGTACGTTTTTTTAGGTACACAATTGGCGGAAACTTTAAGTTCCGAAAACGCGCAAAAGCCTCCTGTTACCTCGGCCGCCACTAAACTTCCCTCGAGAACACGGTCGGCACTTCGTCGAGCCAGGGTAACGCGCTTCAGAACTTTCGAGTCAACGTTCTCAGTAAGAAGGTGCGGAGGAAGAAGTGAGTTTCCGCCCGTGTCGACATTGTCATCGTTGTTATTCATGCGTTTGATCTCTTCAGCCTCCACTCAGAAGGGGACCGGTGCGCTAGTCATGGTTGTATCTACCGAATTTTCTTTGAGCGATGCTCATTGAGAATAGATGATTAACCATACCGCGGAGTGTCAGTGGCCATGCTGCTACAAGGACTGTTAGGGAAACCCTATATATCTTAACATGCCCGGCCTTCGGTGCATTGAAGATATAATTCAGGTCAAGTTCCAAGCCCGCAAAGGACGGAGGATTCTCTAAAAGTAAAATTAACTTCCTTGAAAAAAAATTATTCTAGCCTTCACTCAGAGGCGTGACGGTTGCTGATGCCCTCTGCTAAAGAAAGAGCACAACCCAGACGTCTCCATATAACGCAAGTTGTAGCCGAAATAAATACTCTAGCCGTGTACGAATCGCGTCACTGCACGTTGGTGGGTGAGCGCGTCAGTGCATGACAAATAATTGTATAGTTTAAGACTTAATGTCATTAATTAGTGGTGTAATTGCTAAATTACAACGAGATTGTGTTGGCCCTCTTTAACGAGGGCCGCAACGTTGGCATCTACGTGTGACGTTGACCTAATACATTAACGACCGTCCATCCATCGGACATGGTGGCGGCGGCGGCTGTTAGGTTGTGTTGGGAGCTGTGAAAAGCTTGATTTGTCGACTCTGTCGTAGGTGACAGACCGTTTAATAGCAAATATATATATATATATATCGTCTTCGTTGACTTGGGCCTGCTCTCATGACATGATTTACCTCTATATATCACGAACTAGCCCCTTTGCCTATTCTCGGTCAATGGCTCTAAACAGGTGCATATATATATATATATATATATATATATATATATATATATATATATATATATATGGTAGTTCAATAAGTTCTTAGAATGAAAACCGAGAATTTTCCAAATCATGTTTTAAAATTTTTCTTATTCGATATACTCCCCGAGAAGCTCAATACACTTTTCCCACCGAGATTTCAGAACTTTCATACCTCTTGAGTAGAATTCCGCGTCGTTAGACTGAAAATAGGCATTGACAGCAGCCTTAACCTCTTCATTGCTGGAAAAACGCTTTCCACCGAGACTATTCTTCAAATGTCCGAAGAGGAAATAATCAGAGGGGGCCAGGTCTGGAGAATAGGAGGGTTGTTCAATAAGTTCGAACCTCAGTTGGGCCAGTTTTGCCGATGCTTGCCGGGACTTGTGTGCAGGAGCATTGCCCTGGTGAAACGGGACAACCTTCTTCTGCAAAGCGGGCCGTTTCACGATGAGTTCTTGCTAACGGCAGTCCAACAGTCTTGCATAATATTCTCCTGTGATCGTTTTACAGCTCTCAAGGTAGTCGACCAGCATTATTCTACGTTGGTCTTAAAAAACTGTAGTCATCACCTTTCCGGTCAATGCCGTTGTCCGCACCCTCTTCGGAGGTCCTTCATCAGGTGCACACCATCGGCAAGATGCTTCTTGGGTCTCGGGAGTGTAGTGATGAACCCGGCTTTCATCGACGGTCATGAATCTGCACCAAAAATCCGACAGATTGTTCAACATGTTGGCCAAATTTCGCTGTAAAGCCAAAACAGGCGCGTCTTTTTGGCCTTGGTTGCAAATGCGGCAGCAATTTTGCTCTAAGCTCTTTCATCTTCAAGTTTTCGTGTAGGATAAAATGCACACTGCCTAAACTAATCCCTAATGCCTCCGCTATTTCCTTAATGTTCATTCGCTTATCTGTGCCAAGAATTTTTCGCACTTTCTCTACGTTTTCCTCATCAGTTGCCGTTTTTTGGCCTCCTGGACGTAGTTCATCCTCGGTGCTCCTGCGACCCTCTTTTTAACACATTAATCCAGTTGGAAACAGTGGCAAAACATGGCGCAGAGTCACTGTACGTCTCGTCTAATTCAATTTTTACTTGGGTCGCATTCCAACCTTTGAAATAAAAATGCTTGATAACCACTCGAAACTCTTTTTTCTCCATTTTTAAAAATCACGCCGATACGTTGCACGGGAAAAGCTATCAAACGAAATCGCAACGGCCAATCACCATAATATATTAAGTGCTAGCAGTCGAAAAGTTGCAGTTCCTATTAGCGGTGAAAGCGTGCCAAAATTCGAATTCTAAAAAGCTCATTCTAAGAACTTATTGAACTACCTGTATATATGCATATATATATATATATATATATATATATATATATATATATATATATATATATATATATATATATATATATATATATATATATATATATATATATACAACCACGGGTGATAGCCTTTTCTGCAAAATTACCTGAATAGTTATAATTGTTTGAATTTATGTAATAATGGAAATTTTAAGCTCAATGAAGAGTTATTGAACTTAAATAAATTTACCGTCCGAAGAAGACGGTCCCATAAAAAAAAAATATATATACGAGGTGTGTTCAAAAAGTATCGCGACTTGTGTTTTTTCAAAAATTATTCATTTATTCATGAATATCTATTTTGTCCCCTTCAAAGTAATCCCCATGAGATATTATACACTTGTGCCAACGGTTTTTCCAATCTTCGAAGCACTTCAAAAAAACATTTTTTTTTATCTTGTTCAGCTCCTCCTTCGATGCCGTCTTTATCTCGTCAAGCGTAGCGTAACGTCGACCTTTCATGGGCCTCATCAGTTTAGGGAACAAGAAAAAATCACAGGGGGCCAGCTCAGGGGAATACTGTGGCTGCGGCATCATTAGTGTGTTGTTTTTGGCCAAAAACTCGCGCACAAGCAACGATGTGTGAGCAGGGGCGTTATCGTGGTGCAAAAGCCAATTTTTGTTCTTCCACAAATCCGGGCGTTTCTGACGGATTGCTTTGCGCAAATCGCGCATAACTTGCAGGTAATATTCCTTATTGACCGTTCTACCCTGTGGCAAGAACTCATGATGCACCACGCCCCTGCAATCGAAGAAAACTGTCAGCAAAACTTTCACATTCGACCGAACTTGGCGCGCTTTTTTCGGTCTTGGTTCGTGCGGCAGCTTCCATTGAGATGATTGAGCTTTGGTTTCCACGTCATAACCATAAACCCACGATTCGTCACCAGTTATGACCCTCTGGAGCAAATTTGGGTCGTCGCGGACAACATCTCATTAGCAATGTTCATGCGATGCTGTTTTTGGTCGCAATTGAGCAATTTTGGTACGAATTTCGCGGCGACCCGTCTCATGCCCAAATCATTGATAAAAATCGAATGGCACGAGCCAATCGATATGTTTAGGTCCTCAGCAACTTCTCTAACGGTGATTCGACGATTGGCCAATACCATTTTCTCCACTTCATTAATTTTTTCGTCTGTTGTTGAAGTGCTCGGGCGTCCGGCACGCTCTTCGTCGTTCACATCTTCTCGGCCTTCTGAGAACATTTTGTACCACCGATAAACGTTGCTTCGGTCCAAGGTAGCTTCTCCGTATGCCACAGTGAACATTCGGAATGCATCCGCGCACTTAATTTCGTTTTTCACACAAAATTTGATACAGGTTCTTTGATCCATTTTTTTGAATAGGTAAAAATCGAAGACGATCCAAAACACGTGCAAGCAAAGCAGCTGTCAACAATTAAGTGAACATTCAAAATGGCCGAGCTTGTCGGCATAAGTGAGAGACATGAGTACCAACATAACGCCACAAAAAATCGAAATTCGAATATACGTAACCCGCGAAAATTCAAAAGTCGCGATACTTTTTGAACACACCTCGTATATATATACACAAATTAGATACAAGTCGACATACAGCACGTTTGCCCACCTAACCGTATTAGAAGCGATCGTTCCGGATTTAATCTAGTGCACGTAGGACGTCATTACATCCCCAGCGTAGGCCTCACCGCCGCACCCGTGACGTAATGGTGTTGATTGCGAACGTTGGGGCAAGCAGGGGACTTTCGTTCGCCCCCTCACGAGCGGAGGTCGCGCACACCAAGGCTCGAAGAAATTCGCCGCCCGGCACGCATGAGCTCTGGTGAGCGGACCTCAAACGTCGAGGAGCTAAATTATACGTATATACAGGGTGTTACGTAAAAAGTGGTACTTCTTTCGAGGTTTGATAGAGCTCGGCAAGAAAATAATTTTTCCCAATGGGCGGAAGCCAAGAAAACGTTTTGTTTAGGAGTGAGGATGAAATTTAGAAAAGTCGTTATTCTGCCTTATTTTCTCCTACATAGTTGTACAAAATCTACGTTTGCGGGAGAACCAGTCAACGCATGAAGCAACCGATCATACCAGTGTGTTCGGTGGAAAATTTTGCATAACCTAAATGACACCTAACGCAAGCTAGCAAAAAGCAAATAGGTGGAATAAAAAAAATCATAAAAAGTCGATTTGTTGTTATAACTTACGTTGAAGCTTTCACGTGCAAAATCTAAAAATTTTGCCATTGCGCACAAATGACGAACACTCTCTGACGATAGCAAATTTAATGCCCGTCATTTTCGTACCAAAGTGATGGTGCTGCGTTACGTAGTTGCTGAGAAACTAGGCTTTTTCGACAGCCATATCAAAAGCAAAGGCATGCATACTTCCTAGCATCTTGACCTGCTTTACCACAGAAACCACTTGCGCACGTCCAGAAACACACCAGCATTTATTTATTATAAGAAGTGCTCGAAGTTCCGTCCGCCTACCACTAAACACGTTCTGTAGCGATTGCACAGGCTCTCTTGCACTCGTGTAAATATGTTAGGCATTGCCCTAACGGCGTCAGCAGCGTTGAATATACGGTCAACCAGATCTTCACGCGATTCAACGGGGGTTTCGTAGACAACACTCTTTAGGTAGCCCCACAAAAAAAAGTCGAGGCTTGTTAAATCGGGGGAGCGAGGTGGCCAAGCTATACACCCGCCTCGGCCGATCCACCGATTCTTGAATGCTTCGTTTAGGTATTCTCGAACCGTAGAAGAGTTGTGTGGCGGCGCACCATCATGCTGGAACCACATTCTTAGACGAACGCTTTCCGGGACGCTTTCCAAAAGCTGGGGTAACGTATAAATCAAAAATGCGCGATAGGCAGACCTGACACTTCGTTTTATAGCTTTTGGCGTTGGCGGTTTTTCTTATGGTGTTTTGGCGTCTCGAATGACGAATTCCGAATCAAAGCCCGCGCAAATTTCCGATAGAAGCTTGTGCGAACGGCGAATAATTTCGAAACAAAGCCGGCTGCTCAGCGTAAACAAATGCTGGTGTGTTTGTTTCCGCCAGATTAGATGCAGCTGCGTATCGCGCGTTTTTGATTCATACGTTACCCAGTTGTTAGAAGGCATCCTGGAAAGCTTTCGTCTGAAAATGCCGCCACACAACTCTGCTACGGTTCGAGAATACCTAAACGAAGCATTCAAGAATCGGTGGATCGGCCGAGGCGGGTGTATAGCTTGGCCACCTCGCTCCCCCGATTTAACAAGCCTCGACTTTTTTTTGTGGGGCTACCTAAAGAGTGTTGTCTACGAAACCCCCGTTGAATCGCGTGAAGATCTGGTTGACCGTATATTCAACGCTGCTGACGCCGTTAGGGCAATGCCTAACATATTTACACGAGTGCAAGAGAGCCTGTGCAATCGCTACAGAACGTGTTTAGTGGTAGGCGGACGGAACTTCGAGCACTTCTTATAATAAATAAATGCTGGTGTGTTTCTGGACGTGCGCAAGTGGTTTCTGTGGTAAAGCAGGTCAAGATGCTAGGAAGTATGCATGCCTTTGCTTTTGATATGGCTGTCGAAAAAGCCTAGTTTCTCAGCAACTACGTAACGCAGCACCATCACTTTGGTACGAAAATGACGGGCATTAAATTTGCTATCGTCAGAGAGTGTTCGTCATTTGTGCGCAATGGCAAAATTTTTAGATTTTGCACGTGAAAGCTTCAACGTAAGTTATAACAACAAATCGACTTTTTATGATTTTTTTTATTCCACCTATTTGCTTTTTGCTAGCTTGCGTTAGGTGTCATTTAGGTTATGCAAAATTTTCCACCGAACACACTGGTACCGAACATATATGCTAGGTGATTTACTAGATGTACACAACAGGAGTCGTCACAAACAAAGCGATCTGCGGTCACACTGAGTCCCGACCTGTATATCTATATATATATATATATATATATATATATATATATATATATATATATATATATAAACAACATGAGTCGTCACGGCAAAGCGATTGTATGATCCGCAGACTCTAGAAAAAAACCCACTCGACTCACTCACTCTCTTTACTTTTTTAGCCTCGGCAAAAATGATCTGTCGACACTAGATAGAGCTATTAAGTACATAGAGAAAGATAATTATAGATGATACAATAAAATAAACTTTTGTTAGCAATTTTGATATTGAGAAAATTAGACGCTTTCAAAATTTTTGTGTCAAAATGGCAAACAGTAGGCAGGTAGATAATTAATTACGATAGTACTTCCGTTATCAAGTGTTTATTTGAATACTCTAATAGTGTTTTTTAATATAATCAATGCTTGAACATCAACGCAATTATTGTTCACATACTTAGATTAGTAATCCAGCTAATCTGTGAGCAAAAAGCTGATATGCATACCATTAGCAATTGAACGATTACATTTTTCTTTTTAAAGATTAATTTAACAGTACTCTCTTATGTTTAAAACAACATTTGGAAATACTAATACAACATTATGTATACATTGGCCACTTTTTTTCACGAAAAAACAAAGTCATAAAGAGTTGCTTCCCGTCTGGTTTCTGAGAATTCCAAGGAGCGCGTTCGAGTTCAAGAAGTCAATATGTAGGAGGAACAATGATGACGACAGCTTTCACATAGTAGCGACACCGAACGTGACAGAACTCCGTCTACAACGCAACGTGACAACACCGGCAAGACGGCCGCTGACGAACCTCCCAAACAAAGAAAAAGACTAAAAAAACAAGAGCCGGCCAAGCAATCAACGCCTTCCGGCTTCCGGTTGTACAACAGGCCCCTTGCAACGCAGCTTGGTCGGTTAATCGACGAAACGCGGCCTGCCTATTTATCGGTTCGTGTTCGATAAATACTCAACGCCGACGACTCAATCAAATCAAAACGATGTACTCGTAAGAAGGCACGACAGAACGCTAATGGGAGACATATAGGGGGGGGGGGGGAGGAACATACGGAGGAACAGAGGAATCACGTACGGTTTTAGGAACTGCTGGCCATAATTGTAGAGCGTCGAGAAAGCAAGACAAGCAAAGAGAGACATAGAGAGCGGGAAAGAGAGAAAGAGATTGGAACACCGTTACTAGCGAAAACAAACACCGCACACCAAGGACGGACTCAGTGGGCAAAAGGCCCCAAAAGCTACGTGTCCGACTGCCACACTAGGGAAATGCTACGTATACATGAGCTTCATCTCTCTCTCTCTCCCTCTATATATATATATATATATATATATATATATATACATATATATATATATCTTGCTCTATTACCCTCGCTCTCTCGTTTATATCGTTAGCCGGCAGTTGGAATGCCGATCTAAAGTTTTCGGGCTGATACCCAGCCAATATTTATCGTCCACGGAACTGTTTTTCACATTGCTTCATAGACGGACCCCCATAAATACAAATGTGCAACGGTGGGGTTCGAACCCGCGCACCTATGTGTCTCCTCCGATTGCGAGGCCCGCAGACTTAAGCCACCACGCCACCGGGCTCGACTTGAATGCCGATCTAACCGCTTGGTAACGGCCAATCTCTGCACAAACTGCTGCAGTGAACACTATTATATATATGGGGTATTTTAAAAATAGTTTGAGATCTTTAAAGTAACGCAACAAGCAAGGGTGTTTAAGATAGTTTAAAAAGTATATGTTTTTATACATACACATATCCTGAACACCTATTTTTCTTTCAGCATTTTTTCACGTAAATCACTCTCAGTCACAATACCGTACGCTTAAGTATTGGTCTGTAGCTCGTTGATGATCGCGGGGCTACTAGCGTACACTTTACTGTTCAAAAACCCCATAGAGAACGCTTTAACCGCGTTATTTCATGACCTTGAAGGCCAATAAATGCCCCGTTACGCGAGATTACCTGACCAAAAGGTCAATTGTCTAGCCGGCTGTGTGGTTTGAGGTAGCATCTTATTGGAACCTGAGTTTGCATCGTTCTATCCAAATTTGACTAAAGACAATCAAAGACCATGCTGCAAATTCGCCAGGTTAAGGTGTGCGAAAGACCCAGTTGGAAGGCACGCCGCCAAACCGATGTTTCCAAACACCATCCACATTATCGGCCAGAGTGGCAATATTTTGAGCCGAAAGAGTGTCCTGCGGTCTTCTATGGCTTGGCGCATCACGTATTGAAGCTGTTTTTTGCACAATTTGTTTTGCACAAACTTACAAATGGTGTTCTCGCAAGGCCGGTTATGTCGACCGTAAATTGCACAACGAATTCGTCAGATCTCTTGTACGAAGTTTTTGTTTTCATGTTGAATCTCTGCGCTTTCCTTTGAAAGAGAAAATATTTCTACGAAAAGAGCAGATCGGTGAGGCCAGACTTAAGGTCGGGAACTTTTAAAAGAGGCCTGCTGATTATTGGTCCCCAAATATATATATATATATATATATATATATATATAGGGTCCCCAAATATAAATATATATATATATACTTTGACTAAATTTTAGCACGCGTAGTTTCTTGCGACTGCCAGGTGCGCTATCTACCGGACAAAGGCGGAAGCAGTTAGGTTTCCATGAACTGTGTACATCGTATGCTGCTTATTATACAGGTTAACACCTTTAGCAGACACGGATCGTTGTCGGGTTGTAAAGGCGCAGTCCACATGCTCAGCAACATCGGGGATAGCGACATACCCAAAAAGTGGCGCGAAAGTTCCATGTATAGAAAGCCAACATTGGCAGTGTTCTAATCTGCGACCCGCCTGTCGTCAGCACGATGACAGACCTCAAATGCGTTGTTTCCACGCACTTTCTTTTGTTTTGCTCGTCTCCTGGGGGTCGTGGATATTTTACAGCCTACCTCTTGAAAAGATCTGTCTTCAAGCGACCGACCGGTTAGAGCACACCTGCGCACCACCAACGACAATTATTCTGGACAACATATCTCAGAAGACGTTTAGAGGCTAAAAACGCGCCGGTGGAGTAATTTATATATTACTCAACGTGTCTGTAACATCTTGTTGAACACTTGTCGCCAGTACCAGCTCATAGAGTAGATAGTAGGGTAGACTAACAACAACGCTATATTAACAGTCTTAACAATTGCGTCGTAAATGTGTATATGCGATAACAAACATTCTTGCCAGATAAAAGTCATATCCATATGAAACGTTGTGCTAGCCAAAAAGCAAGCTCACGTCGTTTCCGTATCGACTCTCAACGAACAAGGTGCAGCTTGGTAGCAAAGCCATTGCTTTGCGTTCCGGAAGTCGTGATTTTAAGTTCTCGACCGGCCACTTTTAAACTCGTTTACGCTCACGGGAAGCACGGATGTCTTATTAATTGAACCCATTAATTACAAAACCATTATTACTCTTACTATTATTATTATTATGAGTCAGTTAGTACAATTAATCAATACAGCCAATAACCATTTTACATCATTACAATTTTAGATAGACAACTAGCATTAGTTTCATCGATTTTTTTAGCTTATGCACATGGTATGAACGATATGAATGAAGTAAGTTTCGAGATAAATTTTATTATAAACATAAATATTATGTATACATATGCGTTTTTAGCCTAAAATACACGTATGACTAAAGGGAACCATCGACCGAGTTACCGTTGAACAGAGTTGTTGTTCTAATTTTTGGATGTACTGTGATGTTGATGAGTCGTGTGAGGTGAGATTTGAGGTGCTTTCTAGCACTGTCTATGTAGTTACTGTTGTTCGGTCAGACCAGAGTACCGAAGTACGCCAGCATGTGTTTGGTAAGCGGCCGGTTGTTTTCAATGCGCTTAGATGCGCTTCGCAATCGAAGCGTTCCGCTAAAGAGGATATTCCATAGAACAAAAAAAGAGGCTCTATGACGCCATGCGTTATGACTACAACGATTATGATTATTATCGTTGTAGTCGACGATTATGATTATTATCGTTGTAGTCGTTGTTGTTATTGTTATTGTTGTTGTTGTTGTGTTGTTGTTGTCGATGAGCTTGCAGTTGTAGCATGTTGATCGACTTCTGCGGCAAGTGGGATACGGTAAGGAAACATTGAGCGAGGGTGAGAGAGAGAGGGGGGAGGGAGAGAAAGGTAGGGCGCGAACGAGGGAGTCATCGACGAAGAATCCGCTTGTTCTTCGGCACGAAGTCGACAATCAGTCGTTTCTGGTCGGCAACGACAAGGAAGACGCCTAACGAGGCGGCTTGCATTTAGTGACCAGCCTCCCCAGCGCAACAGCAGAATGCGGGAGAGCGATATATATATATATATATATATATATATATATATATATAATTAGGGATCAATAGGGAAGAGAGACAAGAACGAAAACCGCCTCAGAAGCAGAGAAAATCCCAGATACGCAGAGCGCAAACTGGATAAAGCCGCCCCCTTCACTAGGGGGCAAGGGGATACAAGCAATTGGATTCATTGCGCGCATCAAAACCGATTCTCACTGGGACGCTTAAGCGAACCTGTCGAGCGTACCGAAGCGACCATCGATAGACGCCACTCTTTGATACCCCTTTGTTGTTATTGTTGTTGTTGCTGCGGTTGTCATTGTTGCTGTTGTTGTTGTTGCTGTTGTTGTTGTTGCTGTTGCTGTCGTTGTCGTTGTTGTTGTTGTCGTCGCTGCTGCTGCTGCAGTTTTTTTGTCATTGTTGTTAATGTGATGTGTTTGTCGATACTATTATCGATGTGGTTGTTCCCACTGTTGCGTTGTTCGCATCGTTTTTAAAGTTTTTATTGTTATGTTATTGTTGTTGTTGTTTTATGCTGGCTTGGTTGCAAGATGTGTGTGTGTGCGTAAGCGTGCTTAGCTGCTTTTGGCCCAATAAACGATGTTACAATATTACGTAATGCACTTACGTACTTTGTTCCCACTTACTTAGCTGGCTATACCAAGAACAACAGGCAGCGTGCTTCTCACAGCAAACACTACCCGCTCACCCGGCTGTATGTCTGACTGTGTGTCTACAAGAAAGCAATCATTTTGTGTTCGATGCTTAACTGGCTCAATCTGAAATACAATACCTCTGCCACCATTTGCCACTGGCAAACAATGAAGCTGGTTGATGTTTGCAGAAATGTCAGCCAGATTATTTTGTATTCTTCAACTTTATGTATATATATGTATATATATATATATATATATATATATATATATATATATATATATATATATATATATATATATATTAATATACACACACATATATACATATATGTATATATATATATATATATATATATATACACACACATATATATACACATATATATATATACCGAGCAGGATGGCTTAGTGCCAAAGACTTTGCCTTGCACTCGGGAGGCCTGGGCTCGAGACCCAGACCGGCCACTCTTAAATTAGTTTGCATGGTTTCCAATTTAGACAAGGTGTAGATTAAAAATCAGCCACGATATGAAAAATCGTACACGGACAATCTTCCCCTTACAAAAAAAAAAATATATATATATATATATCATATTTATTTCATCCATATTGAGTATGCGTTTAACATTGATACTTATACTGCCGTCGGCTGCTCTCGACATGTTGTTCGACAGAGACAGTGCGGCAATCTCTTTCTGAAGGCCAGACAAGTAGATACGTCGGACACACTGGAGAACACAACCAACAGACGCATTTTATGTTATGATAGCCATGAACCACGAATCTTGTATAGACGTGATGATTGCCACATGTAAGACCAGACCAGAGGTGAGAGCTACAAAGAATATTCAGGTCTTCAACCTCAATGTTATTGTTCACTTCACATTGCGACTGTCCATTGTGAGACAACCTTTAAGCAGACAAAAGTCTATCTGAGTCGCGAAGTCAAGTCTATAGATAACCTTAGGAACAATCTTAAGGTAATGCCGTCAAATGCCGTCAGGACATACAATGGCCGGATGTTGTTTACGTCTCCATAAAGAGAGACTAAAGCTGTACACGCTGTCTCGACAGTGTGCTTAGTGAAAATTATTCCGGACCGAAGCCCCAGAACATATATATATATATATATATATATATCAATGTGTTTGGCATATCTAGTCCTGTATAGTGAATTTTCATGTTTTAGAGTATATCATCATCACATTCATTTTACTCATATTGCGTATTCAAATAACATTGGCACTTATACAGTTGTCAGCTGCTTTTGGTATGCTATTCGCGAGGGGCAGTGCACAGTCGACAGACATACTCGGTGTACTCCTCGTGGAAGTTTGTATTCGAACAGATCAGGTAATGATAGCCATGAACGATGTATCTGGTATAGGCGTGGCGATTGTCTCATGCAAGACCAACCAGAGGTACGAGGCACAGAAAATATTCAGGTCTCCAAAGTTTCGTCGGGCTTATTCAACTTTATTTTGCCCATTTGGAGAAGCTTTCGAGTGGGTATGTACGCGGCGTCTTCAACTTTAATAGAATTGTCTCAACAGCCGCGTATGTACAGCCTGACATTATGTACACAAAGTGACTTTTATCCGCATTGACAGACAAAGTACTCCTTTCATGTACATTATGAATTTTTTTTAAAGCAAGCTAATGTTTGCCCAAGCGAGGTGTCCCTATCTCGGTCAAGACCAAACACCCGCCTTAAAACAATCTTGAGGTGGATGAGTGCCGTCGAGACGGAGAGTTGCCAAACGTCGCCGACCTCTCCACAAAGAGAGTCCAGGACTGTGCGCACTGTCTCGACGATGTTCGCAGTGAAGTACAATTGAGCCAAAGCCTTAGATACCGGAATGAGTTGATGAATTCTATGGATTGGCCGCCGCAACGTATAATGTCTTTGGTAGCCAATCGACCTCCTTCTCTGAATTTCACAGCCCTGGTCTACATGGCGTTTATTTCTAGCCCCCGTGAAATAAGGAACATCTCTTCCAGAAAAGTGATGCGCTTGATGGCACTTAGGTCGTGATGAGCGACCACTATGTCATCTCCGTATATCACAACTATGGTCTTCGGAAACTCCTGTCGAATATAGCCAACAAAATCGGCAAGTAGACGAGTGAAGGAGACGAAGCTCAGTGGGCCCCTTGTAGGGTTCCCACATTTTGTCTTACCCGCAACACTTCCTGCTCACTTTGTACCAGTGTCCTTATCAAAGAAGCTCAAAATTACGGAATCAGAAGAGAGCCATCAACCCTCTGCGTATGGGAATGACTTCACCAAAAGATCTCGAGGTGCTTTATCGAAAGCTTTGACACAGTCTTTAATGATTGCATACAAATGGCTTTTTATTTTGCCATAACTCGTTCTTTGTCTGACTATATATATATTTTAGAACTAAAGTGTACGTAGAGACAATTTCCGGTTATATCTTTATTGCCGGCGGGCCACTACGCGGCCTCTATGAAATTACGCATTTCTTCATCTAGAATAGTCTTTGATGAGTTTTTAGTGTCCACTACTGAAAAGCCAATGTAACCAAGAACCTGAATCCTTCGCTACGATATATAGGTGGTTTATGCGAGCTCTGATC
Organism: Dermanyssus gallinae; assembly: GCA_003439945.1. Taxonomy (NCBI): domain Eukaryota; kingdom Metazoa; phylum Arthropoda; class Arachnida; order Mesostigmata; family Dermanyssidae; genus Dermanyssus; species Dermanyssus gallinae. Next base: position 98,634 of record QVRM01001743.1, read on the forward strand.
GTGTCCTCGAAAGCTTCATGGAGGAAATTTTATTCCCCTCGTCTTGCAAAGGGCTACATCAGTCACGCTTAGATAGAACGTTGTCAGACCTAACAACGCATCTTATCTTACGTTGCCCTCTGGACCGGGCTTTAAGATTTTCCTGAAGGTAGGCGGAACAATTTCTAAGCTGGCCGACTCCCGTTATATCTAGGACGGCGACTGCCGTAGGATCTGCGTTTAACATTAAGGAGGCAATAGCAATGTTGGCTAGGTCAGTAAATCAGGGGCCCCGGGGCGTGGAGGCCCCCTTTGGAGACGAGTAGCAACGCTTATTGTCGTGCACCATGCGGCGGAGATAAGTTCAGCAGGGAGTTGGGGATGAAGAGTATGAACCTCTCGAGAGTTTGCAACTCGTCGATTTGATTGGTTATGTCAACCTTTCAAAGAAGATGGATGAGATGATGAGAAGAAGGCGGAAATTTCAGCTTTGATATCCAGCGCTCGATTGCGGCTGTAAACCTTTCGGGGCAAACGGGCGCACCTAGTAGATTCGGAAATCCGAAATTCTAACGCTCAGTGGAACACGAGTACGTGTAAACCATGGCCGAAGGTGATGCGTTATCTTCGGAATGTGAGCAAATTGCAGATATTGTCCGTGTCGGACGGAGTCGCGACCGCATTGCAAATGGTGTAGGTCAACAGATGATTCAGCGGATCGCAGCCGATTACACGGTTGCAGAAGAAACAGAATTCGAAAGATAGGGCAATGTGTAGACATCGTTACCAGTAAATCTTTGAGATTCCATAGTTTGGCAGGAGGTATCAGACGTAAAGAAACACGCTACGTTAGTTATAAACTCGAGAAATAAATTTTATGTTATGATAGCCATGAACCACATATTTTTTTTGGATATATTTGAAATACTTTTTTTTTAATTTGAATAATACGTATTACGGTTAAAGCGAGCACTAGCTTATATCATTTTTTGTTAGGCTACAATACGCTTTGAGAATTAACTTCAAAAAGGACGACTTTTTTGCCTGGTATTTTGCGACTTTAAATTTGAATGTTATTCGTATTGGGTCTAATTACAGTGCATATATGGTATCACTTATGGTGTTAAGTTTTCTCACGGTTCTCAGTGGACATGCGACCCTTATTTCGATAGTCCATAAGTCATCGTGGACTACCACGTTACTAAGTGGTAGTCCACTCGGTCCCAGAATTGGTTTTTCGTGTGTATGTGTATGTGCATAGAGTTTGCCTGGAAATGCAATCTCTAAGTTACGACCCGAACTAATGCATTTGATCAGCTGTAAACTGCCAATTCTATGGTTGTCGTTGCTTGTCGCGTATCTCAACGTACATTGCTTAATTAAGATAGACATTATTATTATTATTATTATTATTATTATTATTATTATTATTATTATTATTATTATTGGTGTTTAACTTTTACAATTGTGTTGAATGAACGGTTGTATAGGCGTTGAACAATTAATTTCATGTCAGCCCTTGGCGCCTATAAAATTATTAATTATTATTTTTAGGTGTGGTATGACAGTGATAAGGGCGGCCCTATTCTGGGTCCGATTCTGAAGTGTCCCTTCCCCTCGCGAGGCCGCGAGTGGCTTTAGTGGCAGAATCGTCGACTTTGCGTGCCGATTTACTGAAAGGTACCCATGGATACGTTTGTCGAACGACGATATGCAAGCGAAGGGAGGCTTGTGTACATGTCTTGGCCGTTGCCACTATACGAGTAGTTAACACTCTCTTGGCAAATGCGTGACCCCAGGCTTATGAGTGTGCCATCGGTCGATTAACCTAAACGGCTGCTCGGCCAGGTTCTGCGGTGGATGGCTTCGGAAACCACATTTCGTTCAACAACCGTTGTCGTCATTGTGGTCGGGTAGTTGTCTTCCAACACGACACCAACAAGATCGTGTGGCACTTCTCAAAAGTCTCGAACTCGCTCGTAGCCAAACCAACTCAAAAACCCTAACAATGACAAGTGCCACTAGCAATGACGAGAGATCAGTCTCTACAGTCACTATTCGCAGGCCTGTACAGGCGATTAACGACCGCACAGTCGTATAGACACGCGCAGCAAGAATCGTAATCATAGTAACAATACTTAAACGTGTTATTACGGTCATCATTGTCATGATTGTATAAGGGCGTATATATATGTATATATATATCTATCAACAATAACCACAACAACAACGAGAGCAGCGACAGCAAACAGCAACGACACCAACAATGGCGTAATCGTGAAAAATGACGGGAAAGTGATATTGACAACAATTGTATTGACGTATATATCAACAGCATGTGTATGATGCCTATGATGTTGATGACGTCGAATGAATGGGGGGGATAGTCGGCAACTCTGGAACTAGGAATCGCGCAACTCGTGCCCTTATGAAGCGACCGTTTCTAAAATTTGCAGACTTGGGTTATAGTTATAATCCTCAAATTATAAAATGACATGGGCAAAAACAGAACGACAGCAACGGTCATAACAGCGACAACTAAATTGACATTATATCATATGAACGATAGATAAATGGGCAGTAGATGGAAAGATGGCCGGCGACTCTAACGCCAGAAGAGGCCCATAAAGTAGAAAATCCCGGCGCAGTACTACACACCATTTTCAAAGCCATCTCGATTACAATTCGCTGATTTGGTTTGCATTAAGTATAAGTAGATAGTATAAATTAAAACCAAATAAGAGAAAGCTGCGCGGCTCAGTATCCGAGCGACATCATTCGTCTCGGCGCGCGACAGCGTGCCTATTCTACAAATTTCGCAGCATTCGTCAGACACACGCAACCAAACACGTATTAACAGATACATTAATACACGATGTTTGGTGCTGGCATAGAATGGATTGAAACAAACAACAACATTTTACACTTGTTTATTGTTTTTAAAGCAGTCAGACGTTCAGTTAAGGTGGTTGCCGCCAAACTCCAATTTACGTGAGCGCAACATGCCAAGCAGATTTGGACAGACGTGGATCTGAGGTCTTATAGAAGCTCGACTCTAGTTCCCTCCACGCGGTGTATGGTACCCTCTCTCTCTCTCTCTCATTGGCTGTGTATAGCACAGGGTTCAGATTTCGCAATGTTTTCTACCTCCACGTTGAGGTAGTTTTTCTTGAGGCGCTGAGCCGGTCAACAAGCATTGCACTGTCGGTTAGGCCATGCGTTGCAATGTTAACATACTATTGCTACTACAGCCTTATAACGTTACAAGCTGTCAAGTTTCATCTAAAAAAACTCCTGAAGCGCCTTCAAGCGACCTTCACACAAAGCAAGTACGGTACCTGTTAAGTATCCCGTTCCACGCGAGCTCAAAGCCCCCGAGAGCTTCCTCGCGGAGGCTCTTGACGAATCGCTTAGTCTAGACGATGCCAATATAACCCTCGGTCGTCTGCGAGACAACTAAGCTTGTGGACCAGGCGTCTTGTGAGAAATAGACACCTTCGCAAGAAGATCACCTTAAACCCATAGGGCAAAAGATGCCTCTCTAGGGGCATTCTGCATTTCAAGCAACACAAGTGCATTCTTAGGGTAATCGCAACAGGAAGGAGATTCATCGGATCTTTTCGCTTGGCTAACTACTCTCTCGGATTTATTAACAGCACAGGCTGTCGTTTCAGAGGAGCAGCATGGTTTCAGGATTGGGTGCTGCAGTATCTCAGCACCCATATTCTGAACTACTTCTTAAGCTGAACACTAACTCATTGGTCGGCAACCATTTCTATGTTCACGGCTTTCATTTGTTTTGATTTTTTTTTAAGTATGCATCGTGATATTGTCTTGAAACAGCTGGGACAGGCCAGAGTTGAATCACGCGTGATCACTCTACTCAGCGCACTTCTAAAAGCTAACCATATTCCTCTCGACGATGGCGTGTGTAAGTATGTATAACCCGTTCAATCAGACGATTGGGTATCTTCAAACGCGACAATGTCAGTCTATTGTAACGTTGTACGTTGTTCAGCGATCTGCCACGCATCGCAAAAGGGAGGCATCCAAACACCATGCTCTACGCAGATATCCTAGTGATATTCAGTAGAATTCTTACTGATCTGCGGGCTGCACTTCGCACACTAGATGAACATTTCTCTCAGAATGGTCTCATACTTAAGGTGCCAATAACAACGGATGTAAAGCTCCGGCGTGAGGGGCAGCAAGCCCGCACAAATAAACTGCGACTCGACGCTGAGCAAGTACGATTTGCAAAAAGCTTTTGTAACCTCGAAGTAAGTTTCTCATCTTGCTGTAGTACCTTTGTAAAACACATAACTGATCGTTGAAGAAAAGCGCTTGTTGCGGCAGCTGGCAACAGAAACCTAGTACAGCTGTTCGTTCAAACGGCCACGATATTGAATTCGCTCAAAGTGGCATCCATAGTTACCTATGGTCTCCAGGTGACATGTAGACATCTTAACACTTCGCATTTACGAGAGTTGAATAGGATAAAACCCGCTTTCCTAACCCAGGTAACTGGCCTTCCGTCGAATTCGTGCAACAGATTAGAAGTGCACAGGATAGCAGGTTCAGTGTCATTTATCGATGAACTCATAGGCCGCTGCAATTTCCCACAGACAGCCACCCTGGAAACGTTCTGGCACGAATCCCCAGAAAATTTTCCATGACAGCACGGGTCTACAATGAATCTCCCCGTCTGTGTCAACATGCTGCCGCCATTTGCTACAGTGTTCACGGATTTCCTTATCTACGTCTAGGTCGGTCGGTATTATGGGTTTCGTGAGCCCAGAGAGGACTGCGAATGCCGTTCGTGCTTGCAGAGATCCATGCCCTCTGTACCACCTCAACCCACTGTACTGCAACCGTGTCGCTCCGTCAGCTCCAGCAAGAATTCTCCTAAACCGATTTTACAATGTATGTCATATATACTATGTTCATACATTACACATTTAGGAATTCATACATTATACCAAGGCAAATTTACCCCGCGTTCGTAATTGTTTTGCCTCATTTAGCAATCGTTTGTCTCAGGGGAGAGCTGTAATTTGGCAATGAAAATGTTACGAGTGTGCCGATTTATTATATGTACGCAGGCGCACTATCCACTACATATAGTACACACTTCTGGCCAAATTTTTTTGCGGTAGGGAAACAGAATTTCTATTAGGGCCATAAATATACTTTCATGATACTAATAATACTCATTATTTTATAAAAACAAATGTTATAATTGACATTATGATGACTAGAGTGAAAAACTATCAACCTTGATGAATTTCTATTAAAAAAAACAATAAGACATTGGCCGTCTAGATGGAGGAACCGCGGTTTACTATAAGTGCTATGGGCTAAAATTCAGCAGTCAGCGAACGACGACGTTGTTACAAAAGTTCGCACACACGATAATTACAATCTCAAGTTTTTATTACCGAGCCAAATATCGCCACCGATTAAGTTATTCTCGCACTCGGTCACGATAATTGGCTCGGGGATGCTGACATGCCGTCATTGCTTTTTGTACTGAGTTCTCCAACATATGAATGTAACAGCTAGCAATTTTCAACCGGATTTAACCAAACCTAATTCTAGCAAGACCGCAAACGCACCTGTTTTAATTAATCGACTATTCATAGATTTCATGTAACGCCTTATACATATACAGGGTCTGTCCCAACAAGAACAAAATATTTAAATCGCTAAACACGTTTAAACAAATGAAAGTTTTACTGCTACAGTTCGTATATGGGTTAAATTTTAGTGGAAAACATGTTTTAAGTGCACCAACTGCGTACAAATGGATAAAACACAATTAGGCCGAATAATTAATTATTGATGACAAACCATCGCCACATGTTCGCTCAAGTCGTTCAACAGAAAAGATCGAGATTATTCGCCAGAATGTGGCCGCGAGCCCACAAGCGGGTTCGTTTGCATTTATTTTACGTATTCTAGGTATCGTTCTTAAGAGTACGTCGTTTCAAGAGCACTGTGCAGCGTATACTCATACAGAAATTGCGTCAACTTTATGCTTACAAAAGCCAGCTGACTCAATAGATTTAGCCCAGACTACGCACAGCGAGTACAGTTCGTTAATTGGATAGTCGACCAACAAATTAAAAACGACTACATTTCCAAAGAAATCAACTTTAGCAATGAGGCCCATATTCATGCTGCTGGTTCGTAAGCATGCAAATGGTCGCATTTGGAGTGGCCAAAAATCCACATGAGTTTCATGGGAAGAACATGCATCCCAAACGTATTACTGTTTGCTGCGGATTTTGGGCTGGGAGCCCAGCTATTTCTCTTTGATGACAAACTGCGGGGAATGCACAAACATTTAATGTGGAAGCCAATGGTGATTGGGGCATGCCAACTCTCTTTTTGTCTCTCAATTATGTTGTTGCATACATCCTTTCCAAAGGTATACGCTAATTATCAATAACTATTTTGGTATTCAATGCAAGCAGAATATTCCTCTGAAAGTGAACTAAGCTAAGCCACAGCGTGTGTAAAACTTACATACGGCTTCTTTTTTTTTCGAGGATGACTTCGAGGAAATACGTGATGCACCTACATCGCTAGCAGCGATTAGTGTGGGATTCACAAATTTGCCCGGGTTTCTGCATCCTGCGCCCTCCCCCATCCTCAGCTTTAAAATGGATGCGAATTTCTTCGACTACGATTCTTTCTCATTCGCTACTTGAAACACGGAACGTCAACTTTTTTTGTTAAAATTTTGGATATATATGGATAAATTTTGGATATTGGAGCTCACCAGGGGATATACCCGCCTCGCGACCAGAGGAGACGCATCCGAGGTGCGCGGGTTCAAGCCCCACCATTGCACATTTATACTTATGGGAGTCCGTCTATGAAACAATGCAGAAAGCAGTCCCGCGGACGTAAAATCTTGGCTGAGGCTCAGCCCGAAAAGTTTATTTAGGGGATATACCGCATTGGCGTGTTTGACCCTTGAGTGCTCGTATGATAAACATTCCAAGTTTATATTTCAACATACCGCAGTTCGACGTACATGACATTGCACGAAAAGCGGAAGGAGCGTAAACAATGTCCGTTCCATGAAAAATCAAATAACTAATGACGTTAGCTACACTTGTATTTCACTGCCGAGTTTTGCACCAACACAACACTATAAGGACAAAGGGAGATTTGAGCTTAATAAGTTCATCAAACTTGTTTGATACTCAAAATTATGTACTATGCTACCTGGGCAGGTTTCGCACTGAATATATATAAATAATATTGTGAATATTAGACAAATATTAGGTGTCGAGCCCGGTGGCGTGGAGCATTCGTCTGCGCCTCGCAACCGGGGGAAACAAATTGGTGCGCGGATTCAAGCCCCACCGTGCACATTTGTATTTATGGGGTCCGTCTATGAAGCAATGCGAAAAGCAGTCCCGTGGACGTTAAATCTTGGCTGAGGGTCAGCCTGAAAACTTTAGTTTAGACAAAGTATAGGTGAACTAACATATTTCAGTACGTATACAATATGAGATACATTACTTTTGGTTTTGTTTTAAAACGTACCCAAACCAATTTATCAAGAATATGCAAATCGCACATTACACTCAGAGCGCACAAATACTGAAATAAGTAAAGTATGCTATGCACGTTTCCCAGCGTCGATAACTGTTTTACATACCTGGCAACATAAATCATATCCGGGACTATAAATGATATATAGGAAAAACAACAAACTCTTGAAATAAATACTTACTGACGTTATCTAACTGCCCGAATATGTATCATGCCATGTCAAAATTATGACATGTATAGGATACTATACTTATTTCTCAGAAGTCATTATCTTTACAATACGACGTCCATTAGAGGCTTTGCCACTAAAAATCGTTTGCTCCTATGAAACAAACAAGAAAATACGTGGCAACCTTGTCTATGGCTTGTGTCAAGTGGATGCAGGCAATTTGCCTAGGCACGCCGAAAATCATCATTTACCGAAAGTACACAAACCTGTGATCAGGAGCCGTTAGCCCACTTTCGAGGCTTTCGCTAGCCGCCGCCTGGGGACACCACACGGCCAGCGTTATGAGAGCTGGAAGGAGAAGTTGCAACGTGACCGCCACTCGCTTCGCCGTGCCCCCACGACGAGAGAAACGAAGACGGTCGTCATAACTGCACAGATGACCCCCCATGATATCCCATGGCATGGCGGATTGTAGGCCTGGATTGTGGCGCGTCGTGTGCAAGCTCGTCAGACACGCATTAACCAGAAGAGCGACAACAAGAACAACACAGACACACGCTGCTTTACCCCCCGGGGTTTGGAGAAATTTGACTCGACGCCTGTCGATTGGTTTGGTCGACACGAGAAGATACCACCGCCTCATCGGCGGCTGATACCAACGACAAGTCGGCTGCTTTTATGGCTGCTTCACGTCGCTACACTCGTCGAACTAAGATGAACTCACTGAGAACGAAATCACTAATGACACCATGATCTAGACAACAGTCGTAAATAACTGCGACAACAGCAGCAGCACAACAATATGCAAACACCAACAGGAACAGTAGTTATAAACTCCCACAGTCAGGCTATGATCTATCCGCCCGACACGGCAGCGTCGCTACACACAAAAGCACAGTCAAGGTAAAACAGGTTAAGTACGGCAAGGAGCTCTACTGTACTGTCGTTATTCCGCGAGAGCTCGAGAGTAGTCTCTGCAACAAGCTTCTACAACACACGTTGCTGAGTCGTCGTCGTTGTTACGATCTACCACACACAACCATCACAACTAATCGCTAACCCCGCTGCCCAAGCAACGACTCTGCACTTGAACTTAAAACTGGCGCGCTATGTTGAGAGCATGCATCTCAGCTGCAATCCGATCAGCTGGCGAATAATCGTCGTATCCGTCGTTGGGACGTCGACAACGTAACAGCAATGCGGCGTGTCATCTATGCGATGCAATGCGCGCGGACAACGGAAAACACTCTGAGAAAACTCCGAGATGCGATCACTCCACTGCCCGCCGGGGGTAGTTTTATTTTCCGTGTTCCCTGGTTTAGGCTGCTTGCCCTGCATGGTCTGATCTCTAGGGTTTAGTAAGTTCAAATCCTTAGATGATCCAAGCAGTCGGCGGCCCAAGCAGCGGCGGCGCTTGTGGGCATGGGTGTTGGGGTCCGGCCGGGTCGCGCAGGGGGTTGAAAGCGACCTTGGTAACCGCATAAACGTGAGGGGTGAACCGGTCCTCATTCACGCTTGTCACGACATGATGATGATGATCTGTCGGAGGTACAGCAGCGTCGTAGTGTTGCTCTTGTGTTTATTGCTGACGTCATCGTTGTTGTTGTCGTTGTTTTTGCTGTTGCCGTCCTCTGTTGTTGTTGTTGTTGCTATTGTTGTTCGATTGTCGAAAGTCGTCATGCAGTTGAAATAGGCATTTGTATGCGTTCATCTATGAGAGGAATAAACTAAAGGTGCTACTCATAGGGAGACCGATATTGTGACAATGACGTCAACCGCACATCATACGAGAGAGACAGGAGGGGATCTAGAGCTAAAACGAAACACAAAGAGTCCGTGAAGTGACGGGGACAGAAAAGCAGAGCGCGCCAGAGGCAAACATAGGGGGTTCTGCCACAGACAGCTATCCTCGAGGGAACCGCTACTCTGGCTCTGTGCGTGATAAAGCAGCTGCTCCTCGCTACGAGCAGCGTATAATCGTCGAGGGCAGCTACCCTCTACTACGCCTGCTCCTGCTCCGATGACAGCGGCCGCAGCCCGAGAACAGCTGGCACGAGTAGGAATAGTAGTAGTAGTAGCAGAAGTTAAGGGAGAAAGCGTAGGGGGACACATAGTGGAGTTTATTATCCGCCGGCGGCGTGCGCTGCGCCGGTACGCGCTCCAAACAGAATCGGGAACCGGGCCAGACGGACACGAATAGCCAGACAACAGAGCCAGACAGATGCTTCAGTTAAGCGCGCCGCCTGCAGTCGACGATGAAGGAAGCGCGCCACGTTGTGGTCTAGACAATCGCCGTGCGTTCGCGCGCGCGGATTCCTCCCCGTAGCATGGAATCGAGCCGCCGTGCACACTGCTAATCCTTCGTCGTTATCCGATGGTTAGGCGCCGGTGATGTTGGACACCGCACTGTCACCGTTCCACTGATGTTGATAAGGTTACCGCTGATGCTGCTGCTGCTGCTGTTGCTGTTGTTGCTGAGCAGCTCAATCTAGCTCTGTCTACGTTGACAACTACGGAGTACTCGCTCTGCTCGAGTGTCGTCGTTGTGGCCCACTGTTGTTACATACGCTTGTCTTGTCTACTTGTTCGACTACTTCGGCGGGCGGCAGGCGGCTAGAATGACTACGAGAGAGAGCGAGAGAGAATAGTGATGACTTGACGCGGCAATAGTTGGCGCGGCCGTATTTCCGTAGGCCGTCAGAGCAGTAATGCTGCAGTAATGCTGGTCATGCTAGTCCGTGCGCTACTTCTACTACCACTACTACGCTTCTACTACTAGTTCTAGCGGGCGGCATCGAGCTGTGTCATGACAACCATCGCCGTCATCGCCGTGGTGCCTATCCGGTGGTCGCCCCGTAAGTCGGTCGGTCGATCTGTCGCTAGCCAACCAGTCGGGTGGCCGGGGGGACCGCCGCCTGCTTGCCCATTCGCCCGCCCACCGAGGGAAGAGCGCGCGGTGAGAGTGAGGAACCGCAACACCAACAACAACAACGAACGAACGACAGATGGGAAAGGGAACGGAGGCTGTGACGACAACGACGACGACTACGATCAAGACAGCGATGACAACAACAGCAGCAATAAAACAACAACGACAACAACAAACAACAGCAACGATTACAACAAGAAAAGCAACAACAACGGCAACAACAACAATAAAAGGCAACAACAGCAATAACAACAATAAAAGGCAACAAAACAACAACAACAGCCACAGCAGTAACAACAATGAAAGGCAACAACTACAACAACAACAACAACAACAGCGACGATGACGCTGATGCCTGTGCTCCTGTCGCCGCTGCGTTGCCCGCCACGGCTACCGCCAGCTGACGGGAGACGGAAAGGGACAGCGTGCTGCTAGCCGGCTAGTCGCGGCTACAGGCGTCATTGGCGGCGGCGGGGACGGCAGCGGGGCAGTCGGACACGTCGCGGCCACCGCGTGGAAACAGATGGACGACTCTCCTCCTTCTTCGGGGCAATCGCAGAAGCAGCAAGAGCAGGCGGCCAGCACAATGCAACGGCACCTCAAGCTGCAGCAGACGCGGTAGCGGTCTCCGTCCATGAAGTCTCCGTCCACGCAAAGCCGCCGACGTGCTGCGCGCAGTGCAAGATGCCCCCCACCCCCGCTTTACGTTGTTCTGACGACTCGAGCATTAACATCAGCATCATCGTCAGCAATAGTAACAACAACATCAACATTACAACGAGAAACAGTGACAATTGCAGCGGCTAGACGACCACAACAACAGCGGTCGCAACAATACAAAGCAAATTATGATAAAGTGTTCTGCAAAGAGAAAGCAAGAGAGTGAGAGAGGTGAGGGGGAGGGAAAGCGAGGGTAGATCGACATTCATGCGTAGGTCAAATGTAGAGTGGAAAGGAAACCGGGGACTATGTCGAGGGATCGAGGGGTTTCCCATGGTGAGGAGAACGCTGTCGTTGACGTTTTGAGAACTTGAGATGAGTGCACGTATGTACAAAGGCCAACCTATCGGATAGAGCGGGATGAAGGGAAGGAATACCCTTTCCACGTGCTATCGAGGCCATCGGCTCACATGGGCACGTGGGGGCATAAGAGGAGGAAAAAATCTATTCGTCGGCTGCTGCTGCTGCTCCTTTTGACCATGATGATGAAAGTAGGGTTTCCCCCTGCTGCTCAAGGACGAGGTGAGAGAACGCTTCGAAGAGGCGCACGTGGGAAGGGAAGCCTCGAAACAGCAGCTACAGGTGGTGGTAGTGGTGGTGCTAATGAAGGTGGTCAAATGAAGACACCTAATTTAATTAGCAAACGAATTGGATGGCATCTGAACTTCGGCATCTTGCAACAAGAATCCTGCAGACTTTGTGGCAGATATCAATATCGATAACATGCAAGATGACCATACCGTGTTCCACTGACAAGCATTTGTTTTACACACATAAAGTGCTACCTGCCATCTGCGGTAAAGCACCTCCAATGCACTGACGATCTTAAGATGTATATAGCCCCATGGAGTCTCGCCATATGCCGCCGAACTAGACCGTTGAAAGTCGTTGTGGCACGTTAGTGTGCAGACAACCGTACGCAAATGTTTCCTAGAACCCCTCGGTTGCTGTAATACGTGACAATTGTGAATTTGATTATATGATCAACGCTGATACACTTTCCTCTGTCACTTTTGTACTTACACGATCTAGGTGCCCTAGTGTAAGCCAATGCTATGCACGTTGTGTGACAGCCTGCTTGGATTTAGTAAATGCAGTGCTTAGTTATAGAAGACATATTTATACATTAGACGGTATTAGCACTGATTATCAGCAAGCTGTTATATTATTCTCTTACCACACCAAGGCCTGCTTGGGTTGTCCAAAAGCGCCTTAAAAAATACTCAGTTGAAGGTGCTCTACAGATGTGACCGATGTACATTTGCTCACTCGCGGACCCTTCAATTAGTAAAACATTAGTGATGCAGGTTCAGCGGGCCAACAGTGTTCAACGCTTGGTTGACATTCAATCAAATTATCGAACGATAATTTGATTCTTGGTGTCTTCTAGAGATGTCGCATGCACAGAGCAGATAGACAACCTTTTCGCCGAGTGGATACATCGCGATTATTCACTACTGGATAAATCGTAGAGAGTATGCCATATCACAGTTGTTATGCTGGTCTTAAAACATTTCTGCCCTTTATTGGCAATGGAGGTGTATAGGACGCGTTTGGTATTTGGCGCTTGTACTAACTATGTATTACGGTTCGGGCAGTCTCAGTTGTTTAGCTAAAGCCGTACAAGGTGTACCAGGTCTTGTATGGTAAATCTTGCACTGTCATATGACCCAATGATGAATCGACCGTGTCGATCGGAGCAAAATGATAGCATTTTGGCGAATACTTAATTACATACAAATTGACGGCAGAACAACTCACACAATGTCGATTATAATTTGTGGCATTAGTTACGTCAGCCAATAGTTACGCGGCAGCCGG
>QVRM01001744.1:0-2500 GCA_003439945.1 Dermanyssus gallinae
TGTGCCTCGAGTGCAACAGATGGCGCTCTGGTTGTCGTCGTAATCATTGTAACGTGTAGTAGTAGTAGTAGTAGTAGTGGGAGCAAATGATGAATGACTGAATGAAAGGCTGAATGGCTGACAAACAGACTGACAGACGAACAACAGCCGAGAGACGTCTGGGTGACGTGTGCACGTATGCCGTAGTCATCAACAGCAGCTGCTGCAGCAGCAGCAGCATCGCTACCACTACCACCTTCGCCAGCAGCCGCAGCTACTATTCCTAGTTCTGATTGTTGTTGTTGTTGTTGTTGTTGTGGTTGCTGTTGTTGTGGTTGTTCAATGTTGTTGTTGTTGTTGTTGTTGTTGTGGTTCAATGCTGTTGTTGTTGTGGTTCAATGCTGTTGTTGTTGTTGTGGTTCAATGCTGTTGTTGTTGTTGTGGTTCAATGCTGTTGTTGTTGTTGTTGTTGTTGAAGGGGTCTTTATAGTACTGTTGTCAGCTACTGTTGTTCCTGTCGTAGTGGTAGAAGTAGCAGTAGTTGCCATCATTATCCTGCTCGTTGTGCTGCTGTTGCTGTTGCTGCTGCTGCCGCGTAAAACCAGAAAGAGGCCGTTAACCCTCAAGACAGCAACAGCCAATAGAACTGCAGCCAGTGTTGCTGATGCTGCTGCTGCTGCTTCTGGTGCTGCAGTCCAAGTATATGTCTAGGCTTGGATGAAGATTATAATTATCATTAGATCTATTGGCCCAGCAGATATCATGATATCTACGTTGGAGACCGCAGTCCGTTAATTACCGCTGATTAAGCCCTTTTATTTCTCTCTCTCTCTCTCACTGACTCAGGAGAAAAAAGAGGATTGTTAGAAGATAATTTGAAAAAAAAATAAGGGAATAAGATAACGTCGTCGTAAAACGTACCCTCGATATATATATATATATATATATATATATATGACCGTACTCCGTGTGCTGCCGCGTGTATGGGACGTATTCGGCACACCTCTTTGCATTAAGGGGTAGCTGGGCATGGCAAACAAATGGATGGCGGCGCAGGTAGGTACTTTTGAGCGACGCGTTTTGTCAAACGCGGACCATCATTATTAAGGACTTTAAGCCTACACGATCATCGTCTTGCTGCCATCAGCAGCATCGTTACTGCATCGCCATTATGATCAGCATCAAGCAAAGCGAACACTTGGTTTAGATCATCGCGCAATCATCAGCCCCTCCTAAAGTATCCCCACGCTATGTGTGTGTGTGTGATACTTTAGAAGGGGTTGTGCGCTCGGGCCACGCAACCCACCCAACCAACCAATCCACCCCCTGAAGTAAGCCTAGGGGTTGAGTGGGGTAATCATGGACTAAGGACAGCAAACGGCAGGTATCATCAGCCGCCCGCCCGCCCGCCCTGCGCCTCCCTCATTTCGCCTTTCCTCGCCGCCTCGCGTCGTCATGATGCCGTTACAGATGCCGTTTTTCTTTGGTAATAGGTCACGGAATGGGTATGGCCAACAACATGCATGTCATACCGGCATCGAGCTGCTGCCCACACACTACCCGGCGGCGGCGGTGGTGGTCGGGTCGCGGCACTGGGTGTCTGCGTGTGTCGTGTATGCAACGCGACGTAAATGCGTTTGTTTCTCTCTTGCCCTAAAACAGATATAGTAGTTGTTGTAACACAAATAGTAGTAGTAGTAGTAGTAGTAGAAGTAGAGTCGAGCCCGGTGGCGTAGTGGATTAAGTCTCCGCCTCGCAACCGGAGGAGACACATAGCAGGTGCGCGGGTTCGAACCCCACCGCTGCACATTTGTATTTATGGGGGTAGTCCGTCTATGAAGCAATCAGTGAAAAACAGTTCCGTGGACAACGTTAAATCTTGGCTGAGGGTCAGCCCGAAAACTTTTAGTAGTAGAAGTAGAAATAGTAGCAAAATTACTAACTAAATCATGCTAGTGAAGGCCATGGTAGCGGTAGTATTCGTAGTAGTCGTAGTCGTAGTAGTAGTTGTTGTAGTTGTCGGCGACGACGACGACGACAACGACAACGTTGTAGACAATAGCATTCACGTAGCAGCCGTACGACGCCATGTTGGTTTAGTTAGACAGGTCAGATCAGACAGATCATCAGAGAGGCGGCTTGTTGTGAACTGGCTTCCCTGCCTGTCTGCTTTCCTGCAAGCCTGCTTAGTTGGTTGTCTCCCTGGCTGACTGGCTGGGTTGTTGCACGCTTCTCGCTTTCTGAATGAACGTAGTGCGCACCGGCCGCCTCCGCATCCGCCGCCGCCGCCGGCGGTGGTGGTGGCGGCGGCGGTGGTGGCAGCGCCGCCCCCTATCAACTACCACTGGCTTGACTTCTACTTTTCCTCTTCGACAACTTCTTGTTTACTTCTTCTTCTAGTATTACTACTACTACTATTACTACTACTACGACCATTAAGGCTGTTGCAACAATAGACCAAGGATGACGGACAGACAGACGGACAAATAAGCCAACAGAGAAACAGATGACGACGACGACG
>QVRM01001744.1:7500-39642 GCA_003439945.1 Dermanyssus gallinae
TGGTGATGATGGTGATGGTGATGACGACATCATAAGCAGGAGGTTAACGGTCGGTTTCGAAAAAAGAGAAAAAACCGGACAACCGGAGGCGTTGCCATGCGTGGGCGCCGCCGCATCAAATCCTACTCGCTAGAAATAATCATCTCGTTTTTTCCTTTTATTCTTCTTCTCGTTCTTCCTCGTCGTCGTCGTCGTTGTTGTTGTCGTTGTTGTTGTTGTTGTTGTTGTTGTCGTCGTCGTCGTTGTTGTTGTTGTGGTTGTCATCTTTCTTGATTGCGAAGTAATCGGATATGACATTGGCTTGCGGTTGCTGCCGCTGCTGCTGCTGTAACATTGCTCTGCTGTGGAAAGCCGAGATGTAAGTCGAGTAGACAGAGAGAGCACTCTAACACACGTTTAGCAGCAGGTCTATTAAAGGTCGAGACAAAATGACGACGGCGTATATATATATATATATATATATATATATATTTATATAGATTATATATATATATATATATATATATATATATATATATATATATATATATATATATATATGCTCGGGTTCTTCAAAATGCAGCTGTTCGTGGTGCAGCTGATTCTACTGCTCCGCTGCTGCTGCCGCTGTTGCTGGTTCTAGCCGCCTGCGTTGATGAATGAAACTGTCCGTTTCAACGAGTTCTTGCTGCCAGAATTACATTTCTGCGGTTTGCCATCATCATTACCACCATGGACGCACGCGCATGGCTATGGCAGCTTGAACGGTGAGAGGCGGGGGATGTTTATGCGGTTTGTAAAACACGACCATGACAGTGGAGTGGAGATTAAAACCACAATCTGAGCATCTCGAACGCCACCGCCGCTGCAGCAGCAGCAACAACAACAACAACGGCGACGACAACAACAACAACGGCAACAACAACAACGGCGGCGACGACGACAACAACAACGACTACAATAATTTGTTGTGGACGTCAACGCGTTTCTACCGGCCCGCAAGCAATCTTCTTTCAAAAACACTTCTTTCTCCGTCGAGATGATGTGGAGGAGGAGTATTAAGATAGTCATAGTCGTGGTGGCCGCTGCCGTTGCCAACGATGCGGGCGGGCGGCGTCAATAGGGCCAGCAACAACAACAGTAATTTGCAAGGCTGTAGACTTAGTAACCGCTCTTTCAACGACGACGACGACGACAACAACAACAACAACAGCAGCAGCAATAGCGAAAATAACAGCAACAACAACTACAAGAACATCAAACAATTATGACAACGAATAGAGACATAAAAAATGTATGTCGCAACAACAATAGCGACAGCAACAACAACAGCAACTACAGTAACAACAACAACAACAACAGCAACTACAGTAACAACAACAACAACAGCGACAGCAACAACTGCTACGACAACTTCAGTTACTACTGCTACTAGGACAACGGCAACGGCAGCGGTGCTACGAGGCCATCAAAGGGGCCAACTCTCACAGACAGAGAGACAGACGACGACGACGACGACGACGACTATTACGACTACAACAACCACGACAGCAACAACAACAACCACGACAACAACAACAACAACAACAACAACAGCAACATATGGACTCACCGACCAACCGATAAACAGAGGACACACAAATAGACAACAACAGCGACGCACGGACAAACTAACGGACGGCCGGGCCAAGTGGGCGACACAGCACAACATCAGAATCAGTCGCTCTCTCTCCCCCCTTCCTCTCTCTCTCTCTCTCTCTCTCTGTGTTGCTGAGTTTGTCTGGCTTTTTCTAACCGTGATCAACAGCAACAACAGCGTCAGCAGCAGCAGCAGCAGCATAAACACAATCGGGGCTACTTGCTATCATCATTTTGTAATCGTAGTTGTTGTTGTTGTCGTTGTTGTTGTTGTGGTTGTGGTTGTTGTTGTCAGCGGCGGCGGCGGCGTAGTAATAATAACCAGGTGCTGGCGGCGATGGTGGTGGTAGTTTTAGCTGAATGAAGCAGCAGCAGCAGCAGGACTTGTAGTAGTAATAGTAGTAGTAGAATAATCGTCGTATATTGATCGATACGACGATAGTCGATAATACTACTACTACTACTACTATGATAGTCCTTATTGTCGTCGTTGTTGTTGTTATCGTCAGCGTCAGCGTCAACGTCAATGAACAAATAATGCATGAATGACTGACTGAATCAATGAATGAATACGACCGACCTATCTCACTGAATGGGTGGGTTTGGATGCGTGTAGAAGGTGTGCATGTGAGCGGACGGGGGAAGAGAGAGAGAGAGAGGAGGGGGAGGGGGGCACAGTGGGGGATAGAGAGAGAGAGAGAGAGAGAGAAAGAGGGGAAGGGAAAAGCAGTGGGTGATAGAGAGAGAGAGAGAGAGAGAGAGAGAGATAGAGAGAGAGAAAGGGGTGGATGAATGGTCGATGCAGCCGGCCGGCCGACGGAAAGAAGACGGTGGGTGGGTGATTGAGTCAAACCAAGCAACAACTGTAGTCGCCAGTCTCAGCAGTAGTCGTCGTAGTAGTAGTAGTAGTAGTAGTAGTAATAATAGTAGTCGAAGCAGCAAGAGTAGTTGTTATAGTAGTCGACGTAGTAGTGTATTAATAGTAGTAACAGTGGGTGGTCGCTTGGTCGGTCGGCCGCTTGGTCGGCTGCTCGGTCGGTCGGTGGGTCAGCCGTGGTAAATGTTTTCGTTTTTTACTACACCTGTTCATTGCCGATTGTGGCACAGGGTAATGGCGCACACACGAACAGACAGACATTAGCTTACGCAAAGCTACACCTAGACTAGCGGCAAGCGATCGATTCGACGATTATGATGAGGATGATGACGGCAACAACGACAACAGCGACGATAATAACAACAACAACAACAACAACAACAGCAACAACAACAACAAAGACGATAATAGCAACAACAACAACAAAGACGATAATAGCAGCAACAACAGCGACAACGACGACGACAACGACGACGACAACAACAACAAAGACGATAATAGCAGCAACAACAGCGACGTTTCTCGTCGTTTCTCGTCCGCATGTTGTCCGCGCTGTCCGTTTTTGAATGTTCTGCCACGAGTCGTCGTAGTAATTAATACATACACCTGTTTGTGATGATCGAATTGTCGTCGTTGACGCAATCAATCGATTGTTGCTTGCTGCCAGCTTTGCTGCGGTCAATATAGGCTAAATGCAGTACTGGGGGGTGGTGTTGGCGGACAAGGTAGTGTTGTTGTTTTTGCTACTGTTATTCATTGTTGCTGTTGTTGTTGTTGTTGCTGTTTTCATAGTATGATTGCTGCTGATGTTGATGTTGTTGTTGTTATTCAGAACGTTGTTGCTTTTGTTGTTATGTGCGAGCAAATACGAAAGACGCCAACAACGGGAGCTGATCATGGATGATGTTGTTATCATTCTACTGCGTGCTGCTAATCAATGTTGATAGCGGATGTCAATTGTTGTTGTTGTTGTTGTTGCTGCTGTTTTTCTTTTATTAGTCAGTGGCTATTGGTGGCGTTGTTATTGTTGTTGTTGATGATTGCTGACTGATCTGGCTAAACCACTGAATGCATCATGAAATTGAAGAGTCCGCTTTATTGTCACAAGCTGGTGAAACGCTCCGATTTAGTGGTGGGGTATTAGGTAATCGAACAAAAAGTAGTAATAATAATAATAATAATCTTGCTTCTACAACTGCAACGAATTATCGTTGAAAATGCAGTAAAACTTGCACGCGCGACGACACACCGCATCGTCTATTACAATAGTATCTTCATTAATAATTTCTCACAATTAAACGTTTGTATCGCTCGCATTACTGTCCGTCGCCATTACCATTCAGCTACAGGACGATATATATACCTATTTATATATATATATATATATATATATATATATATATATATATATATATACCTATTTATATATATATACACACCTATATATATATATATATATACGCGTACATGTATGAAAGAGTGTAAATCGTTTATCGCGACGCTAGTCGGCTGCCAAAGACGGGCTGGAGAAGATGGTTAAGACGACGACGACGACGACAGTATCCGTACGTCTGTATACGGGGTGAAGGACAACGACACCGCCGCTGTCAAGGGCAGGTACGCCGTATGTACTTCTTGGCGAATGAGCCCAGCGCATTCATTGATGCTCGGCAGGCCTGTTGCTTTTGGTACCCTCTTTTTCTTTTTGTTCTTGGTATGTATATGGTGGTTTATATATATATATATATATATATATATATATATATATATGTGTGTGTCTGTGTAGGCCGCACCATTTGGCGGATATGAGCAGAAACACACTGCTGCTGCTTCGGACAAACGGACTGCTGCCATCGTTGAGAGAAAAACAGGATGACCATAAAGACAGTTGTTATACTCTAGTAGTTATATAATAGGATTCCGTAAATACGGATAGATGATTTTGGCATTTTGTCGACTTAGACCTTGATATGATATCAGCAGCCGCAGTTGCTGCTGCTGCAACAGCGTAAAATTATGAACGGGTTCGAGCTGTTAGCGAGTAGATGGATAAGTGAGCAGCTGAATAATATACATATATATATATATATATATATATATGTTTCGAACCAGCTGTGTGGAGTATTATTAGCGCATTTTTTTCGTTTTTTTTTTTTATCGATTTAAGCGTGCGCGCCGCATTCTACTCACATGGACTTGGGCTGCCCTCTGTCATGACAAAAAGGCGAACTATGGCGGAAAGGCCGGAATGCAACATTGTCTTGGGAACAAGTAACCAACTAACACGTTCCCACTAGGATGTTGTCCGAATGATCGACAAATCGTCCCCTTTTGTGAGAGGAAATAGAAGCTGATGCAATTGCGACGAATGGCAAACGGGAGCTTCCATTTTGGATAATGTCGCCAAACGTGCCATGATGCACAATTACGCCATGCGTCTGCCTTGGGAAAAGATGCTAATGGCTCGGTTTGTTGTTGTTGTCGTTGTTATGTTTATTCACCCACTTCACAACTGTGAAGTTAATGAATGATACACTTTTGCACGATCAGTCCACGGAGTCCACGGTAGATAGTTAGTTCATTACGTCTGGTTTGCACGATCTGGATTTCGACCAATACTACGTACTATGCCTCATGAAGCCCGAAGCCGAAACTCAGATCTAACCGCGACCAGAGATAACTCGATCAAATATACCGTTGCGTCGATTATGCGGCCAAATGGAGAATTCAGTGCCGACTTTAACTTAAAATTGCACTATGCTGTAGGTTAAAATGCATTCTGATGATTACGAACCCTGGTTAATTATCAGGGTTCAAGTTTCCGTCTACTGATTACTGGTGTTGCTTTATCGTTGAGTGCAGTTAGCGGGGTAAGAGAAGTCGAGATATCGATAATACGAGTCGTAGTATCGTCGTGGGTTGTCGCGATCATGCCAGTAATAGACATAGCTGTAGTAGTCGAGAGTCTGTCGAGCCCGGTGGCGTAGTGGATTAAGTCTCCGCCTCGCAACCGGAAGAGACACATAGGTGCGCGGGTTCGAACCCCACCGCTGCACATTTGTATTTATGGGGGTCCGTCTATGAAGCAATGTGAAAAACAGTTCCGTGGACGTTAAATCTTGGCTGAGGGTCAGCCCGAAAACTTTACTAGTAGTCGAGAGTCTATTAGGGTGGTCGACGCCTGCTAACGTGGGCATTATTATTGCTTTGTTGCTTGTGCGGCCGCTTGTTGTTGTTATTATTACTATTGTTATTATTATTATTATCAACATTGCTACTATAATTTATTCACACAAAAGCGGAGAAATAATCGAATCTCCAAGCAGACATGTTTGTGATTTGAATCTAAGACATAACTTGTATCTTGTTTGTTTGTTTGTTTGTTCGTTTGCTGTTTGTCGATTGTAGGAGGTTTCCAGCAGTTCTGGCAGCATTATCCGCATCTGTGCGTGTCGGGCCCGGTGAGCTGCGGCAACGGCGGAAGTCAACAGACGGTGGCCGGGCTGGGCGTCGGCGGCGGGCCTGGATCGCCTCCGGCCACCGGGCGCGGGGCCTTTTGGCCGCCCATGCTCTCGCCACTCGGAGCGCTATCGCGCAGCTCGTCGACACCCGCTCTGGCCAACGGCACGCACAAGGCCGCCAGCCAGAACCACGTGTCGCACGCCAGCTCGCTGCCGTGGTACCAGCAGGAACAACAGGATCCTGTCGAGATCCTGCCCTACCTCTTCCTCGGCAGCGAATCTCACGCCAGCAATAAGGCCACCCTGCAAAGGTACTGAACGCCGCCCTGTCCTCTCTGCGCTCTCTCTCTCTCTCTCTGAGCTCCTGCGGGCGCGAGCCTGTCTAGTCGGTGTATCGTTGCACTGTACAAAAAAAAACTTTATGGAGTGAGATTAGACAATCAGACCTGTCATATCATGATGTGTACGTACATATATATATATATATATATATATATATATATATATATATATATATGTATATATATATATATATATAAACATATATATATATATATACATATATATATATAATATATATATATATAAGCGTTTTTTCTCTAACCAATCCGCTGTGGTTTTGTGCGTCTTTGTTTACCATTTCACAGGTTGAAAATTACAGCCCTGCTTAATGTGTCACTGAATTGTCCAAATCACTTTGAGGACGCGTTCCGCTACATGGCTATTCCGGTCGAAGACTCGACCAGCGAAGACATCGAAGTCTGGTTTCGTCGCGCTATCGAGTTCATAAGTGAGTAGC
Source organism: Dermanyssus gallinae (assembly GCA_003439945.1). Taxonomy (NCBI): domain Eukaryota; kingdom Metazoa; phylum Arthropoda; class Arachnida; order Mesostigmata; family Dermanyssidae; genus Dermanyssus; species Dermanyssus gallinae. Next base: position 14,255 of record QVRM01001744.1, read on the forward strand.
AGATCTGTTTTAATCATGTTAACTGTGATATAACAATATAATGAATGTGTTAGCTGACTATATATATATATGAATTATTTTTGAACAAACAACATCAGGAATTATCTGAAGATGTACTCAGATGTAAGTAGCGCTACGAAGACGTTAGACAAAACAATGTCTAATGTCGTTTTTAAGCTTTAACCGACATACTGCATAAATATCGAACAAATACTGTGTCCCTGCAGATCATTCACTCGATTTCTAATTGGCCGTTCCGTATTCCGCATGCATGTCGCTCATATCCTGATTGTTTATACTTGGCTAATTTTTCAGACGATGTCAAGGCGTCCGGGGGCAAAGTCCTGGTGCACTGCCACGCCGGGATCTCGCGTTCCGCGACCATCTGCATGGCGTACCTGATGGCGACGCTTCGCCTACGCATGGAGGACGCGTACGAGCATGTGAAGAGTCGGCGAAAGATCATCTCACCAAACTTTTCTTTCATGGGTCAATTGCTCTCCTTCGAGAGTCAGGTGTTTTCGCCGCGAGCCAACGCATCGATGACACCGCAAACGATCGGCTCACAGCGGTCACCACGATCGCCACTCACGAGTCTGCCGACAAGCCTCTGTAATATCAACAACAACAACAACAATAACAACAGCAGCAACAACAACAACAACAACAACAGTAATCATAAGAGCACCACCACCACCACCAACAACAACAACGGCAGCAGCAGCGGCAACAGTAACAACAACAATGGCAGCAGCAACAACAACAACAACAATTCAGCTGCGGTGAGCCCATCAGCAGTTCGGCTCCTTGATTCACCGAAGACGCCTTCAGCTGGCAGCGGTGGGCCCGGCGGAAACAATCGCCTTGTTGCCACCGCTTTTGACTTTTCGATATCGCCATCAACTTTGGCGTCATTGGTTAATGGATCATCGAACGGGGCCACAAGTCCCAGTCCCACTCCATCGCCCACAACGCCGCTCTGCTCTTCGAGTCCTTATTCGCCCTGATTAAGTTTCGCCGCCGCCGCCATACGTCAAGGGGGGCGAGCTTCAAGGAGTGTCAAGGACGAAATTAACTCCGCATTCGACGGATGTATGAAACAAAAACCCAGCTCCAGTGCAAATAGACGTGACGGTAACAGCGGTGCCGTTAGTGTATGCTTATGTATTTGTGTGTGTGTGTGCTTCTGTGTGTGTGTGTGCGTACAAGGGCATACAATTTACAGCCAACTAGTTTAGTGAATGAGTTAGTTGTTAGTTAGTTAGTTACTGCGAAAGGAATGGCATTTCATAGGCGAGACAGACGAGAGCGGTTATTGAGCGGTCAGTGGCGGTTGGCCGCTCCTATGACGTCGTCGTCGTCGCCGTTCCAGCAGCAAAAGGGCATTTTTGGAGACTTCACAATAACAGTAATGACCATAGTCTCCATTGCACCCGCTGTCTTCTTACCCACTTCGCTGTTCCGTTCAGTTTCCTTTGCGTGTGTCGACAAATTGCTCGACCACTGTATAGGTACTCATGTTTCGCTACTTCGAACGCAGCGCCTGCTACCCTTGTATCGAGGATGGCGGTCTTTATGCCAGTATTGGTAACTGGATTAGCCAGGTTGCTGCTTCCATAATTTTTCTAAGTGCTACGCTATTACGCTAGTATATCACTCGATTGTGAAGGATCTGAATCGGCCCCCTTGCATATATATATATATTGTATATATATATAGTTCACTACGCAGAATACACCGAAAGGTCAACTTGGCAATTGTATTGTTGGCTTTATGCCGCTACTGTTGCTGTTGTTATTGTTGGTATTTATAGTACAAGGGTGATGTGTCTGTCTATTCCTACCAGAACGAATGTACAAACACTACTATTCGAACCATCCATTTCGCGGTTGTTGGAACTTATGCCGAGTTGAGCCAGGCGTCTGGTGTCTACAGGCGAGCGTGGTGTCGACTCGGAGATCGTCGATCTGCGACAATGCACAATCAAAATTGTTAACAAGTGTTGCAGGTCATGATGGGATGTATATTGTCATTGTTTCTTAGCAAACTAGCATGATGGTGATGACGTCGACGACAATTATACATAGGAGAAAATAGGTTTCACGATTTTGAGTGCCCTCCTGTTGCATCCCGTTGGCATCAGTGCGATCACTTCTGCTCTTTTGTAGAGATTAGTGATGTCTGTTAGGAATTCCTTTATGGTGGCACTCTTTTACGATGTAAGTTGTCCACAAGTGAGAGCGACTTGTACCATAAGCACACTACTTGAATATCTGACAGGGTAAGAAATGACCAAGGAGACACCAAACATCGGCCAAACATGTTGATCTCGCAAATTTCGACAGATTCGGCGAACGAAGCCGACGAACTGGAAGTGTACCACTCTATATTGTATTACTATTATTATTAGCATTGTACGTGTGTGACTACAACTTGTATAAAAAGAACAAAGCAGAAAAGGAGCGGAAATGTTGCAAGGGCTTATTCTTATATATATATATATATATATATATATATATATATATATATATATATATATATATATATATATGTGTGTGTGTGTTGATGAATTACGCTAAGCTGAGCGGTTGCGTGTCACTAATGGACACGGGTAAATATGGTAAAATTAAATTATCTTGTTGAGGCGTTCATCTCTCTGTCTTGACATTGTTGGCCGCCGGTGTTGGCGGAAAAGCCGAGTAGCCTATTCAACGCATTTGAATTCACACGAAAGACGACCAGGAAGCAAACGAGGCATCCATAGTTAGTATTGAGAAAAATAATGAACAACGAGTCAGGCTGCGTAGATCCAGGCTGCTACCTTGCACTCGGATTGTTGGAGGCGAGGCCACTAGTAGATCGAGACGACGACGACCATAAAAATAATGAACCTGTATGCAAAGTATGAGTCAGCATAAATGGCCTTAAAGAAAGCGCACCTTGGACGAGAGCGATTAGCGGTTACAGCCGAACTCTATGTATCGAACTCTCATCTCATTGATGACGTGCAGCTTTTTCGATATATATATATATATATATATATATATATATATATAAAATAGCACAAAAGAAACACACGCTATGATAAGTCGTTTCGTAGAGGAGTCGTTCCGGAAGCTCGTGGCGATAGAAAACAGGCTCTTTTTTTTCTTCTCCACGAGTACACAATTGTACATAATATATATATATATATATATATATATATATATATATATATATATATATACATAATATACATATATATATATATATATATATATATATATATATCTGTTCAGACCCACATACAGATGTTTAAGGCATTATACTATTTTTTTCAATTATCTTTACTCGTATCAGTAATGATCTGGTTCAAATAATATTACTGACGTTCGTGGTAAATTGGACTAGTTCTTAGCTACTAATTTTATTCTTCTCGATTCAGTAACATTAATAATAGTAGTTCTTATACTTAACTCTTATAACAAGTTACCAATATTACTATGATATTATTAATACAAATACAAGACTACTACTACGATAAATCATATTGTTCCTGCGAGGAGTTTTGGGAGTACAACAACTACGGTGATAGTCGGTGATGATTTCAGAACGTAGGATAACTATAATGCAACAAGGTCATAGCCGGCGATGTATCGGCCTGTTTCCTGCTCACGGCTACGACAACTCTGCGACGGTGAGAAGATTACGAACAAACTCGCTGCTTACCGAACCGTCCGAACATCGGCTTTGAGTATTCTTACCGTCGATGAGCATGCTGTTGTTGTTGTCGTCTGTCGTTATTGTGGTTGTTGTTGTTATTGTTGTTGTTGTTACTACTACTGTTGTTGTTGTTGTTGTTGTTGCTGTCGCTGTCGACACTTCCTTCATTAGAAGGAAGGTCGCTATTGCGCTCTACGGCCTAATCGAATCGTAGTGAGGCAGAGCGAGAATGACAGACTCTAGCTACAAGATTGTATCCGTAGTTAACACGGGGATTATTACGCGTGCATGCGGAACGACCAGAGTAAATAGTTAAGTCGACGCTCGAGTCGTTGTTACTATTGTGTGATGCCTCTATGTAAAGAGATAGACGACTCATGTATACATGTATACAGACGACAAAGATATAGTATAGCACAGCAAAGACGGCGGCACACCTAAGCCGAGTGAAATTGCGACCTCCGAGGTAAAGTCCGTTTCGAACGTGTTGACCGTGTGGCAGGGACGAGTCGTAGTCGCAGGAAGATGTGTCACACTTACGCGATGCCTCTAAAACGAGCATAATATCATGATTGCTACCACTAGTGTCTACTACGATAACTAGAACGACGGCTACAGTTAACGACGACTACCCGTGTGAAATTAGGCTGAACAGTACAATGTTCTCGCACTCTGAAGTCTGACCTATGAACTGCACATATTGTCCGAACCCAATAGAACCCGATTCAATCTTTCTGTTGTTAGCCGAAATAGAGCTGTAAATGCACACACACCCCTAGACGCCTAAACTCCAACTGTAGAGTAATGTTGTCGCATGGCTCTAGAGGACATTGGATTCCTTCCGTTGGCTACCCAATGAAGCCAGGGGACGATAAACGTTCTGTTAATGAAGTGGTCGTAATTCAGAACACCGAGTCACCATTGTCATCATCGTCATCATCATCATCATCGCCGGTATCATGACGTTTCACAGTAATCTGTTAAGATTAATAACTAATAGTAATAATAATAATAACAATAGTTTTAATACTACTATAACTAATAACCTGCCTAGAATTATATATAATTCGATAGTAAAATAACACATTTTAGTTTGTGCGTAGAAACGAGAGGAAACCTTATAGTAGCAATGGCAATTCTATATGTGGATATGAGTGTATGTGTGAGTGTCTGTATGTCTATGTTTGCCCGTATACGAAAACTTATAAGCGGAAAGAGAATGAGGATGACATCAAGCGATAACGCGACATTGCAAACAAATGAAGTCCCAAGAGTACAAATAAAGCTATATGTAATTATTTCTACTATAGGTGTGCACTTATTTACGTCAATATTACTTGTGTTTCGTCATTCAATATTAAGTTTTTATGTTTATGGCTATGTGTGGCAGACATTTGAACTGAGCATGGCAATACTTGTCGTAAACATGAAGAAACACGGTTTTTTTACCGCGACTAAGTATATTTGGACGATTGCGTAAGTCAACAAGTCGACTTAAACGAATTTTACAGGGAATCTTTTTACGTGGGCGCCCGGTTATTTTTGGCATAATTAGTTCAATGTGGCCGGACATCAACCAAATATTAAGCGCGCCCCACCGGTCCAGTTGGTGTGGATGCCGCGATTACTGACCATCGATTGAAAACATATGAAAATATATTTCGCTGCAGTATGTTTACTTGTCCTATGATTTAATCTACTTTCGGCATTGATTAGTGACCGTAGAAAAAACTTGAATCTATCACTATACACGCGAGTCAAAACACTAGTCCAAGCAGTGGACAGAGCCTGGACTATGTGTATCGAAAAAGATAAAGACTGTTTTGTTGACTGGAAAGGTGACTGCTAGTATTTTTACGTCTTCTCAAAAAATACTCTTTATTAACTAATCATACAAGGGTCACTGGTAGTCACTGGAGTATATAATTAATTAGTACACGTTTTAACCATTTATACGAAGAACTGCAAGCGAAACGGCAGAGATTGTCGCATAAAAAGTCTTCGGTCAGCATGACAACGCTCCTGTTTACATGGAAACTTGCTCGGCTTTGACTTAGGGTTCGAATTGCTGCCCTATTGACTGCACTCGTCTGAGTTGGCCCCTTGGAATAAGAGGGCCAATTTAGACGCGATAGTAATATATGCATATGCATACATAGGTATACATATAAATATAATATAAGAAGGGTAACCTAGGATTAGCCTAGTTCAGCAATGGCCCGAGCAGATGCAGAATTTCTTTGTTGAATGTTGACATGCAATGCCAGAGTATTTCTTGCATTTGTTAGCCTCTGCCAACCTAGAAGCTTGACCTGCTCGGTCCGCACCTGCATCGATCATCAAAGGGGCTGATGAGTCGGTTACAGTTGCGTCCCAACCAAACATGCGGCCACGCTCAAAGGAAGCCAGAGTAAGACTCAGTTTTTTCCATCGTTCCTAGATAGAGCCGGGGGTTCCAGACACATGGAAAGCCGGCAAATCTCAGTGCCCGACTAAAGGAGTAATTTTCTCTTTATAGTGCCGTGAACGGTTTTTTCATGTCATGGCTGATTCTTAATCCACTCTGGCATTTACCCTGTCTAAGTTGGAAACCATGAAAACCAATTTAAGGTCGATCTGGGTCTCGAATCTAGGCCTCCCGAATGCAAGGCAAAGGCTCTGCCACTAAGCCACCTTGCTCGGTTTAAGGCGGAGTGACGTGCTCGCCCTCCACAACCTCCACTCAGGGAGCATAACAGACCATGATATTGACGGGTCCACATGGTTATCACAACGACATCGGTGGGACATGGCAAGGTCAACACCAAGCCGCAGTTCTGCGCCAATGCACATTGTTTCGTCGTCTAGAAGAGTCGATTTGCGGACAGGGTAATAGTTTTTCTTACAGGGCCCAACTGCCCCAATCGATTCCAACACCAAGCCGGATCTGACAGTCAATCTTTGAGCCTCAACGTTATAAGCATCCCACCCCTCATTATACAAGAAGGCCCCAACCCTGCGTATCGCTTGGGTTAATGATGACACGATTGCGACCGCCTTTGGCACCCCTAGACCTCCTATTGAGACCGGGAGCATTACCTGATCCCTTGCGTCAGCGGTCTGCACAAGATGTCACGGCAGCATATCAGCATGGTGCCATGTTGACAACATGGCGTTATGGGGCACGACCTGATATGAGGACTGACAGGCCAGGTGAAGATGCCTGTGACTTGAGGGTTCTAAGTAAATTCCAGTCCAGTTTGACCATCGTCGTCGACCCTTTAGGCGATTGCAAACATGCACTGCTACAGTAGACTGCTACCTCTGTGCCGCCAGGGTTAGCAAAACCCTAGGTGGTGTTTGCTAAGACTTGTTGATGATCGCTGTCGCCATAATAACGATGTATGCATTGCCAGACGGTCTTGACTGCCAATCGACGAACGACTAAGGAATAGGCGATCGGCTAAAGGCAGCCATCTTGTTTTTGTGCAAACATTCTCGCCCCAAATGTGAACCATAAAACATGCCCATGTATTCCCGTTGTCTTGTGGAAAATTATGGGACGCAGGCGTATCTTCCTGCCAGTGTCGTAGAGCACGCAAGTTGTGCTGCAGGTGCTTTCTAAGTATATATATATATATATATATATCTCCTGATACGTCAAACCACCCGTCCGGTTCTATAGCCACTGGCGCGTCCTTAATTCTCACCCTAATGTCATTTCTTAAGTTTATTTCCCTGGACAGGTTCCGGCTTTAGGAGCTTGAGTCTTAGACCTTCCTGGCCTTCTTTGGCTGCCAGGTCAGACGTTATCGCTCTGGCTGAAATCATGACCAATAGCATTAACACCATTCGTTGTGCCCTGCAGTGTATTCTGCTTATATTTGGTATCCGCCGAGTACAATACGACGCTGTTACATTGGCGGCCTTCTTCGTGGCGTTTCTTATTACATGAGCCATGCCGATTCTTACTTGCTTACACAAGCCCGCTCCTAGACCGACCATCTATCTAAGCGATTAGAAATATAGAAAATCGTCCACGTCGTATGCAGGTGGCTTCATTGGAGTCATTGCGCAACCATCGTGATATCAACCGGTTGTTATTGCAGTTCGAGTAATAACTGGAGTGTAACTGCAACACCGTCGCTAGCCGCGGTGGTGTGCTCAGCCCCCTATAGACCCTCTAGTCTGGTACATAAATAAAAAGTGTTTATTCTGCTTATCTTCTACCATGTGATCGTTGTCGTCGTCGTCGTCGTTGCTAGCTGGTTGATAGCTATAAGCCTGTAGTCCCTTGCGTAATTAAGCTCATGTTGCAGGTAAGTTTCATCGCGTATCGTATATTGTTTGCCATTTAGCGGGCGGGTGTACAAATTTGCTCGCGCTCTCGTGGATCGTCATCGACCGCCAGGACACGCAGGAGTGCGAAAAAGTGGGACAGTACCATTATTATTAGCAGCAGCAACAGCATCATCATCATCATTATCATCGACATTGCCATAGTGTTTGTTGTTACTAAAAATTCTATGAGAAAAAACGTGACATTGCAAGCCAAAGCGATGTGTGATGTAGTAAAAGAGATATGCAGACAGTCGTTGTAGTCATTCTTATCTATATATATATATATATATATATATATATATATATATATATATATATGCAAACACTGATGTATACAGATTGTGGAAATGAATGCATATATGCAAGTGTCAGACAAAGAGCCGTAGTTGGGATGAGGGCGAAAGACGGACACAAAGGAAGAAAATAAGTAGAACAACAAATGGATTGTAGATCTGTTACAGTTTAATATTGCCGATCAATATTGTTATTATTCACTTTTAGCATTAGAGTTATTACAATTTATTAGAATGTTCAGTTATTACAAATGTGATGTATGAGCGCTTGAGCCCGATTCATAATGCTGTTCTACTCGCTTGCTGTCAATTTATGGCGCTTTTTATTTATTATTATTATTATACCTCAATTTGAAAAAAATATAATGTAGTATAGGCCTCGTAAAGAGAGAGTTCTTGCTATTACTTAGTATACGTTAGTTATTACTATTATTATTATTATTATTATTATTATTATTATTATTATTATTATTATTATTTAACATCACGGCTCGCTGCTAGACTCTTACTGACGATTGACTCTGTATCACGTTCGGCGCTAGCCTAGGTAAGTAGGTGCATGAAGAATAAATAGCCTGGCAACAACAGCCGCGGCGGCGGCAGCAGCCGCAACATTAGGTTGAACCTGCACGTGCTGTTTTTTTTCGGAGCACTGCCGCGTCCCGCTGTTGTTTTGAAATGAATTCGATGGCGCCCGCCGTCGCCCGCCAAAGGCCGCAATACAGCAGCAGCGGCAGCGGCGCCCGGCGACGACGACGATGATAACAACAACAATGTTGTCGGCGGCCGGCAACAGCAGCAGATGATTATCGAAGCGTAGTGAGGGCGGTGATTTGTTGTATATACAGAGAGAGAGAGAGAAAGTTAGAGAGAGAGAGAGAGTTCGTGCGGCTGCTGCTGCTGCTGGGTGCAAGTTGTGGGCGAGATCAAGACAACGACGACGACAACAACAACAAGAACAACAATAATAACAACAACTTGGTTAGCGCGGCATCCGGCTGCTCTGGCGGCTGCGGCGGCGGCGGCGGCTGCTACAATTGGGTCTTAGGTTTGGCGCCAAGAAAGTTCTGTCGGGAAATTCGTACGTGCGTGCATTGCTGGTTAGTTGGTGGCACCTGTGTCCTGTGTGGGGTTTACCTGCAAAGTTCATCCGAACTCGTATGTCGATTGGTGACTCGAAGACTTATGTCGATTGGTGAATCGAAGACTTATGTCGATTGGTGAATCGAACTCGTATGTCGATTGGTGAATCGAAGTCTTATGTCGATTGGTGAATCGGAGTCTTATGTCGATTGGTGAATCAAAGTCTTATGTCGATTGGTGAATCAAAGTCTTATGTCGATTGGTGAATCGCAGTTTGGTGTTCACATCTTGCAATATTGCAACGCATTCATAGTACCCGCGGTGCTTCTCTCTGTGTGTGTGTGTGTGACGTCTGAGTAGGTTTTACGCTTGTGTGACGACACCGGCCCGAACAACCTGGCACCGAACAGAAAGTCAATGAGTGGGTCGTTGGAAAAATAAAAATAATATTAATAATAATAACAATAATATTAATAATAAAAATAAAGAGAAAAAGAAGATACAGACTACGAAGAAGAACAGGTGAAAAAAAGACAAACGGTATCATCGTGTTGCATCGGTACTATTACGGCTGCAAACATTTATCGTGTGAAGTGCAGTGCTCTCTCTCTCTCTCTCTCTCTCTGCTGTTACTGTAAGATATCCAGCCCGGTAGTGTATAATAGTTTATTCCTGCAGCCAACCACTTGACGCAGTCGAGGCGAACAACTCACACACTGTCTGGAAGGTTCGAATTAGCCTGGAGTCGAAGTTCAGCTCGAACCAAGCATCTGCATCAGAAGTAAGAGTGTACATATCATCTAAATCCACCTCCAAATGCTTCTAACGTGCTGTAGCTAAGCGACGACGACGACGGCCAATAAAAGTCACGATGAAACAAGGTTAGTAGTAGCAGTAACAGCAGTTAACGTTAGCTGCAAAAAAAAACAAAACAGAAACAAATAGCTATCTTAATACGCCGTCGCATCACTAAGTCTTTGCATTCGCTCTGCAATCCTCTTCACTGTCAAGTCACATATGAAGGCGTAAGATTTGGTACGTAAAGGGTAACATCATATTAAAACATTTTTTTTTCTACGTTAAAACTTCTAAGTCTGAAACTTAAAAGTTAAAAATTGCTAAGTTAAAAACTGCATTTACATCATATGTGTGTAAATATATGTGCATATGAGATATTTGTGAAACACTTAAAACTGTGCATTTAAAACACTAAGGTTCGTCTTTTTCATTGTAGTGTAAACCTACTATTCAGGCAATTTCCTAGAAAAAAATCCCTTAAAGGGCTGAGATGTTGAGATATCTAGAATTTCTTCAACAGTCTATTGTGGCAGCTGACTCTAAGCGGTATAGTTTATTATCCCTGCTGTTTTCAATGAGCACTTTCCCAAAGAGAATTTAAATATGGAAAAGCTGACATTTAGGTAGTGACTTGGAGAAATAGGTACAGGTGTGTATATTTGCATTTATTGTATATATATATATATATATATATATATATATATATATATATATAATATTATTATAGACGTTTATATATATATATATATATATATATATTACACACTTAAAGCAAAGGTCTCTAATTAACTGATTGCGTTCTCCCTCGGCGTGTCGTCTACGGTAAATCTTGCCTTCCCGATACTTCGCTTAGATACATGATCTTTAAAAAAATTGAATGCATATGCACATATCTAACAGGTTTATAAAATCTAATGTCCCATCATGCAACGGCAATTGCCTATGTTTTTGTGGGACTTTACAGTAACTAAAAAATTGCAATATAGAATGAGCATTTATTGTGGAATAGCTGAGGTACCGTAATAATGTGCTGTAATCTCACGGCAATTTGTGTAGCATTCACACTCTCTCCACCTATATATATATATATATACATATATATTCTAAATGTAAATATTCTGTCATTTCAATCGCAGCACGTCTGTCGTTTGGGGGCACAAAGCGTAAGAGTGTAACGTCTCCTCGAGCGTCTGCACAGGAGAAGCGCACGGAGAACAGTGTCGCAAAGGACGTTGCACCCGCCATTATCGAGGTCTTGGACAGTCCTAAAAAGGTGCGTTCATACCAATGGAATGCGAGGCTTTTGCTATGGGTCGACTTCGCCCCTTTGCACACTCTTCTCCAACATGGGTATGACGTTCTGTAGACGAACGCAATGTGATTGTTGATTTCTGATATGATGTTACAGGAGAGAAAACGCCATTAGTTACAGATGAATGGGTGGCGGGTGAGGCTGGGTTGCAGGAACCCGTGCGAAGGTTATAGAAGCGTATAGATCGATAACTTTCAACCATTATTTATGTTCGTGCCTAATCGGTTGGTGATGTTGATCGTGGAGATTTTATTGGATAGGCAGAAAGAGACAGAGAAACTGACTTATAGTATACTCTATAGTTCATGTACTGTTGATCTGGCACAAAACAATGGGACGAAACGGGTAATTTTCTCTGGTTACACCACGCAGTGGTTAATGGTGGCGCACAGATAGTCACCGAAGTGTATATATATATATATATATATATATATATATATATTTAGGTCAGCAATGACATTAAGTAATTTTACTGGGTCTTGCTGCGCGCTTAATAAAGCCCAACCTTTAACTTATCTTACTAATATTCGACACCGTTCTCTTTACAATAACACTGTCGAACATGCAGGCATCGCCACCGCCCACGAAAAAGGTTCGTCTCTCTCAGATCAATGGTACTCCACCATCGCTGGGCTCTCTCGCTAAGATAGCAGAGAGCAGTTCTAGTCGGACGCCGGTCAGGTCAACACCCAAAGCAAGCCAACGAAAACCACTAGAAGATGAGCGCACGGGAGCGTCGGCGACGGGGCCGACCAATGAGGGCGGCACCCCGTCGCGCAGAATATCCTTGGATAAAACTGTCGCCATAACATCGGCGATGGCGAATCAAGGCGGTGCTCCTTCTTCAAGCAGAGGTCCGCGAAAGAAACCTCTGGCGTCAGGCTGACGACACTCCAAAGTCGGACAACGATTGCGCGGCAACCGACTCAGGTCGGTCGGCGACCAAAGCCTCTCCATCTGCTGACGATGCCAACAGTCCGAAGGAAAAAGCCGACCCCAGCCCGTCGGTGGAAGGAGACAACACCGTAAGATCGCAGTTCGGAGAGCACCATATTCGTAAACTAAAATATATTTGGGCGCCATGAGGGGCTGCCTCGAGGATAAGCTCGACTGGCTTGCGTTCATTACAAGCCCTTGTGTAGTTAGTTAATCGCATTTACGTGTAATTCTAAAACTGTATATATATATATATATATATATATATATATATATATATATATATATATATATATATATATATATATATATATAATTTATACAGTACATACTTATACAAATTGCAAACTCCAAGTATTCTTAAGTATTCTAGTGCCTAAGAGGGTGGAGACGAATCCATGTTTAGTAGGCATGCGAGTCCCATAGTAATCACGCAGGCTGCTAGTGACGGAGGTGCATCATATATATTTATGATGCTGCTATTATGTGTGCCATCCGAAACTGGGTGTGTTGACACTTCAGACAACGAACGAGAGTGGTGGCAGCGGCGGCCGTAGCGACGAGGACGACAGAGAATCAACTCCGATGGAGGTAGCGGAACCCAACGGGCCGGACGACGCCGACGCCGACACCGACGGCAAAGACGACAACCAACATGGCGGCCAGGCCGATGCGGTGGCCGCTGCCAAAGAGCCCTCACTGCTGGATGTGTCGCACGCAAGCGGACTCGATTCGTCGGTGCTCGACACAACGATCAGCTCGGACTCGGATGCGCGCTCCGACGAAGAGGACCGCGACGCAGACACAGCTGGCGAAAATTGCGCAACCCGAACTAAGCTTAGCCCCAAACCTAAGCGTGTAGGTCTAACGCAGCCACTTTATTTATATATATATATATACATATACATTGATGAGATTTCTAAGTATATATAATGTTGCTATTAGTGGTTTTCCAACTTGTGTTGTGTTCAATGTCCAAAGGTCCTTTCCTACACTTGAACACTTACCTGCGTCTGGTTGGAATATGTGCCGGTTGTTTTTTAGAAATTGAGCAAAACGGAAGCAGCTTATCGTGAGCTGAAACGCCGCAAGACTCAGCAGTTTCGCGACAAGGATCGAGAGGAGCAACGTAAACGCAAAGAAGCCGAGAGGATGAAGCGCGAGGTGTGTACCGCTCAAAGGGAATCAGACCGTAGAGCGCCTCTGTTGATAAGTCCTAAATTTAGAAATGAGCGGTTCTGAAAAACAACTTGCCTCCTACGAAATTTACGCTACTCTCGAGTAGCGCGAAGTGTGTAAGATATATATATATATATATATACATATACGAGAGTGGATTAAAAAGTTCAGAAACATATTTATAAAAAAAATAATAATTCAAGCCTCCAAAGTGTTTTTGTTCTCTTTAAAATAACTCCCGCTCGCTGCAATGCACTTGTGCTACCTTCCTTCTCACGTTTAGAAAAAAAAATTAAACGCGTCTTTGGGAATCGAGCTGAATTGCTCCTGCGATTTTTTTCGATTTGCATTCTTGCCGTATCAGGACGGTATGGCATACAATAGTCGTCATATGCACACAAGGTACATTGTATAGTGCTGCCACCACCTGGAATGTTCCACTCCTGCTTTCAGACGCTAGGGGACGAATACTGCATAGACAAATCACTCACAAAATAAATCAAACGTTTACAGCTGATAAACTCTATGAGGTTGACGTAAACCTTATGTTGCTTAAAGCACGGACAGTGTATCCTTGCTATGGTCTATTGCCTTTACGTCTTTACGGTGCACGTAGGACACCGATATTTTTGGCAGTATCTCCGCTCCGCACATACCTGGGGCTTAAACACACTTCTCTCCTCTATCTATATATCAATCCCGTCCACCATTCTCTCTCTCTCTGGGCCTTGTTCACTCCTTCTTCTTCTTTTCGTGCCGACCGTTTTTCGTTTCGGTTCTGCGGGTAAGTGAGTTCGTTGAGTTCTAACTGATTTTATGTTGCTGTTGCTGTTGTACGTTTCTTACGCGCCAGGCCGAGCGGAAGGAGGCCAAGGAGAAAAAGGAGCGGGAGCGTCTCGAAAAAGAACGAAAACGCGAGGAAGAGCGACTCGAACGCGAACGGCGCAAGGAGGAAGAACGCCTCGAAAAGGAGCGCGAGCGCGAGGAAAAAGAAAAGCTGCGCAAAGAACGCGAGCGGCGCAAAGAGGAAGAACGTCTCGAGAAGGAGCGCGAACGCGAGGAAAAGGAAAGGCTGCGCAAAGAAAAGGAAGACGAGAAGCGCAAAAAGGAGGACGAACGACGGCGCGAGGTTGAGGAGGAGATGGCCAAGAAGCAGAAGGCTAAACAGGCCTTCATGTCGTTCTTCGTCAAGACGCCTTCGCCGTTGTCCTCGTCGGCAATGAAGACGACGACGACTGGTGAGCCTGGCCTCGCCGACCACGATGACCCATCTGCCAGCGCTGGGGCCGCAGGCCACGATCTGTCGTCACCCATCACCACTACGGGTACCGCCACTGCTGCCGTGACAAACGGGCGCGGTAATACTGAGCAGCAATCTTGCGGCAGCGTCACCGGCGGCGAACGGACCACCGCTGGTTCGGGCACTGGTGCGGCGGCCCGCTTCAAGCCGTTCCAGCCGAAGAAAGACATGCAGCTGGCAGCCATTGTCCCGCCGGCCGCCAGAAAACGCTTTGATCGGAAGCTGCTCGAGCAGGCAATTATGGCGTCGGCTTCGGCGTCGGCAGCCGCGCACGGTGATAACGGCGGCGATGGCGATCAGCTGCTTTACTTAGCTCAGTTGAAAAGGCCCGATTACAGTCCGCTGACGACGGCAGTCAAGCAACACCGGTCAGCCGATAAGAATGACAACCACAAAAGCAACAATAACAGCACCAATAACTACCGGAACGCTAACAACAACAACAACAACAACAACAATAATAGTAACGAAAACGATGATGGCGATGACGACGACTGCGTGGTCGTCCTGATGCCACCGCAGAACACGCGCGATGGAGACGACGCAGAACGCGCTGCCCCTGGCGGCGGAAAGATGCGTGCGAAGTTGCTGCAGTTTGTCGAGAATTATCGGCCGGCCTACTATGGTACCTGGCGGAAGACATGCCCACAGGTGTGTGAGGAAGCCGTCTTTTTATGGGTTGAGTCAGAGAGACAACGGAAGAGAGTCGTAGTATTTCCATGCGTATCCATACGAATATATGTATGTATGATCGATAGGGCCAACTTTTCGGGGTAGTGTGGAGGCGTCATAAAATTGTAGCGAATGAAAAAAGCACTACGCATCGATAACGAATCACTTGGTTGCTGCCTCCCACATCTTGAACTTTACGGAAGAGGACCTTTAGAGCAAAACGTTCGATATATTTGATCCGCTAGGCTAGAGTTCTTATGAATGTAGAAGTCGCGCCTAAATGTATACTATTTCTGCTTTTGACAGCCCTGGTGCCACAAGGGTTGTCGGGAGAAACCCTAGATTTCTCAATATGTCCGGCACTAAAGTTCTTAGGATGCGACTAATAAGACAGCTCTAAAATTGCTCCGACAGCCCGGCTGCCCCAATGGCTGTCGGGAGAAACCCTAGATTTTTCAATATGTCCGACATTAAAGTTCTTAGGATGCGACTAATAAGACAACTCTAAAATTCAACCGTCACATATTTATTCAAAAGGTCAAATCTACGAGAAGTTTGCATATAAAAATATTTCAAAAAAGTTAAAAATAAAAAAAAGCTACGTTCAGTGTTGTGCAAACTGAGTAATATATTCACATAATTGCATCCTACTGGAAAGAATCCGCTGAGACTGAACGGATGGTAAACTGTCCCGCTGAGAATCAGCGGCCATGGCGCTACAAGAAGTGTTGATAAAGATAGATAACCTAACATGTCCGCGGGGGACGGATGATAGAATAATAATTACTTTATTCTATATTATTCTTATAAAATTTGTTTTTAATTATATGCAGTGTTCTGCAATAATGTGTACTCTAAATAACAAATCGAACATTTTTTGATGATAATAAAACATCGCATGAATTAAGAAGAGTAACTAATTATTACTGATTTATTGCAGGTAACGGGTCGGCGACCGTTTAGTAAGTACGCGGATTTCGACTATTCGGTTGACTCCGATGACGAGTGGGAAGATGTTGAGGGTGAGGTCGAGTCACTTGCCGGAACCGACGATGAAAAGGACAAAGAGGAGACTGGCGAGGAGGATTATGAGGAGGACGATTTCTTCGTACCTCACGGGTACCTCAGCGAGAGTGAGGAGGATGAGAGTGAAGACCAGGTAGGGTAAAGACAAGACATGTTGTTGCATGTTGCTACTACCAACGCTATTTGCCGCACGCGCGGCATCAAGCAGTCTTTTTGAATACGGATGCATTTCATTGTTAGTGCCGCTTCACTAAATAGAAGAGCAGAGTATTCATACTACTTATTGAAACAGCTATATTTTCACTGGATTATGACTACTATTACTCCGCTAGACCTATGAGAAGTTCACTTGACAACTGTGGGTTACGGTCATGCAGAAGGTAAAAAGGCGGACATGTACAAAACTGTGGGTTGCGGGATAAGTGGGAGAAAAATGGTATCTTCTTTCTAGTTCCGTGTATTTACGTCGCTTTTTTTTGCCCCTGTGAGCTTGGCTCCTCACCAAACGTATATCGTGTTGAAAAGAAGTCGCGGGGCGGCTACTGTACAAGATACCGCTGTACCCCATAATGATAATTTTAAAGATTTATAGCTAAAAATATTACAAAGTTATATTATCTCTGTACTAGTGGCAGCAACAGATATTTTCTGTCTATCATTTAGGCTAACGTCATTAGTTGTTGAACATTGTCTTATGGACCACATTCCACAGGAAAACAAACATGCAATAGCTAAGATCAAGACTATATCATTTTGATGATTTCCGACATAGTGGAAAGATAAAAACAGGATACGCAAAGAAAAATGAAAATACCATCGCCGCTGACCGCTGCGTTAAAAAGAATACTTATTTTCGTTTTCTGCCTATCTGTAAGCGGGGAGTGGGCTTTTGCGTGCATGACGTTGTAACGAAGAATAACAGAATTGCCTTATTTCCTTATTGTGCTAACTTGTTTCGCTGGTTAAATCGATTTTTCTCTTTTTCTTACGTTAGCCTCTTGATCCTGCGGTGCTGAAAGCTCGAATTGCTGCACGTCAGGAAGAGTTCATAGCAGATCGCAGGGCCGGCTTGCAGCCGAAAAAAATGGTGGCGGTGTGCTCGGTCGGGCCCGGCGGGCGCACCCTCGAGGCCGAATGCAAGGTTCTTCAGCAGTTCAGGTGAGTGTTTACCGCTCAACGTTTTCATGTGCAAGAACGTGATAGCCCTAATGGAACTATGATCATCTACACCATTCGAGCCAATATCTAGCGTTTGCTTCACAATCGAGATCCTGTGATGGCCCCTTTTTCGCATTTCGCGCCCCTAATTTGTCAAAATGCGCATTTCGTATGTATCATTTCGGTCTTAAATCGATAGTGGTTTGATTCGTGATATAATTAGCGTATGTCGTTTTCCCTCCCCACTCACCGATGTCGTATTCCCATAGAGCCCCATGTTAAGAGAGGTGGTGCGTTAGCTGCTGGTTGTACATGGCCGCTGACTCTCAGCGGTATTGTTTATCATCTGTTCAGAAGTCTCTGCGTATTCTTTACAGTAGGATGCAATCTATCACTCGGCCTGCATAACACGTAACGTAGCTTTATATTTTTAACTCGTTTTGAATTTTTATGTGCATAGTTCTCGTAGATCCATCCCATCTAATGAATAAATATTTGACGGTTGAATTTTAGGGCTGTCTTATTAATCGCATCGGAGGAACGCCCGCTGAAGCCAAGTTGGGAGCGTGAGCCTGACATAACTAATACACCATTAGTCGGCAAAGCAGTGGAACATAAACTGCTCACGGGTGACGGTAAGAATAGTGAAGGCGTTCGTGGTCTAAATTTACTTTATATATATATATATATATATATATATATATATATATATATATATATATATATATTTGTACCTCGTTTTTAGTTCGTGCATAGTTGATTGCCCAGTTGTAAAAATCGAAAAGTTGAAAGACATATTTCGACAACATTTTAACCAGTGTTCGTACAACCTTCTTCATGTTTTGCAGCTCTGCGAGTATTTTGCGAGGCTGCTCACGGCTTTCAAGGTGGAGTTCGTCAGTTATATGATTTATTTTTCCAGAGATGGAGAGCCATCAGCGATGTAAAAGTTGGAAACAAGAGTCTCAAGCTCACATTAACTAGCAGCTGCAAGAAGTCTAAAAATAATAGGCTTGTAGTTAACGCCGATTTAGTACACAAATTTGGCCTCAAGGAGGTCGAAAATGAGGATTCCGGTGAAAATGCACCCTCATTTTCGGCGAAACTTTTGCCCGACGATGTCATTCCTGACCTCATCAGAGTGGCGCATGGCAGCTCAAAAACCGCCCAGGTCGTTACTGACTTTTTAAACATTATGAAAGAACAGAAGTTTGGTAAAGCTCAGGTAAAGAGGACCTTGCGAAGCATTGCTGCCTTCGAGCATGTGCAGAGCTGTTGGCTTGTTAAGAGCGAGCTTCTTAAAGTGCACAATCTTGAAGGGCTCAATGAAAAAATTAAAGTCGAAGAGAAGATAGTTAAAGAGAAAAAGGACAACCGTAAGAAGGAACCTAAGGACACCACCGAAAATGTCATGGAGATTGCTAATGATGGGGATCAGGGCTCAAACGAGGACTGCCTAAACTCTAAAGAATCGACGAACGATGCCAAGGGCAAGGAGAACGTGGCCAAGACTAGTACGCCAAAAGTCATGTCAATTAAGAAATTCTTTAACTCGGCAAAAAATAGCGTAGATGACAAAACAAATTCTAGCAGTTCAACTGACGTCAAGGCTTCGACCCCGCAACCCTCTATTCCAGTCAGCGACGGAACGCCGAAGGTCAAAAAGAGACTACAGCTCACAACACTGTCGAGAGTCTCAACACTGAAGCCGAACCCTAAGCCTCAGCCTGTACTCAATCAGGACGAAGTGATGGTTATTGAAGACAGTAATGATTAGATAAAAGGTTTCGTGCATTATTTCGGAGACCGACCGCGATCCGCTCATGCGATAGATGAGCTGAACGAGTAAATCTGTAGAGGATGACGTTTCAAATATGTCGCTTGTGGCTTCAGTATTAACCACGCTAATTACTCGGCGTTTATGTGCACTTGTCTATCGGATCCATGCGACTCGCCTGTGAGTATACTTCTATTTTTGAGAAATTGAACAGGCGGAAACTATATAAATATTACAATCCGGTATCCAAATAGTATTTCCTCATATCTCAGAGCCATATCAACTAGCCTACAAATGCAAACAATTGAAGAGTTTGCTGAGTATTATTAGATCATTTGCAGTTTTCCCAATGAACTAGCTTGTATAATTGAATACGAATGAATAAGTGCTGTTTACACACATAAACGTTCTGTTACAACGCTTAAGCATTTATAGAAGCATGCCATTATTTTCGATGTTCGAATATTCTGACTGAGGGCCACCATTCGTCTGAAGCTAATGATTAAACTCTATTATGTTACAATGCATCGAAGCTTTTTTTGTGCACCTCGATAAGTAACATTTAGGGCCCTTATGCCCATGTAGGTACAATGACACACGTTTGCATCTTCTTTCGATGGTACATCTATTTTCGAGAACATATACCACCGCCATCATGGTATATCTTTTATTAGCGTACTTATGGGAGCTGAGACCTCCTAAGTAGGCAAACGAAATATCGAAACGGCTGGCCAGAGTCACATTTCCAGTAAACTGACTCTGACGTATTTCAATGTTACCCAAGTATAGATAGAAGATTGACTGAAAATGCTAGATAACCATGATAAATTCGTACACGAGATGACGACTTCTCTTCCGAGCTGTTGCTGCGTTGACACAACAAGCCGCATTGAGTACAAAGCACGTATTTATCACCTTTTGCTTTTAAAATTTAGATATGCACGTCTTTCTTTGTAGCCTGTTGCAAGACTTGAGTAGCGAACCTTTTCTCCGATAAAACCAATAGATCAACATTGCATACGCTTGAATGCCGAAACCTACAATCGTCTGAAACCATGCGAGACCAAAACTATGCGCTATATCGCTCGGTATGGTTCCATATTAACAATGGTTGCACGGTTACCATGCCGTCCGTTTTGTTGGTAGCTGGCAAATGTGCGTTAGAATATTTTCTATCGTATCGCTGGAAATGTGGTGTTCGCCTGTGCGAAGGCATGGTACACTGCTTTCGGTCGCCTTTTTCTTGCTGGTTCGACCAAGGTGTGTCACCTTACTTATTTTAGGCGAGAGACGGATAATGTATGTTTCGATTTGTGTTAGCTCACAGCGTACTCGCGTAGATAACGCTCGGGTGAATCAGACATTGCCCATGTCGTTACGATAGCGAGACGAGTAGAAACATTCGATGGCTCTGCAAGGTGACCGTACGTGATAATCCGCGCAATACTGAAAGCCAGACAGCGTGCCTGCGTCGTGACAATAAGCCTAACACAAACAACAAATTCAAATGGCATGAATCGCACAGTTTGGTACGATAGTCTGATAACATGTTTACATTGTGCTGTGTTAGACGTGAGCTGGTTTCGAATGCCCAACTTTGTAGCCCGGGAAGCCCGGCGTTACAAAGGGCCCTGCCGGTTTTCATCATTAAATAAATTCACACCCATTCCGAAGTTTGAACTGCCTCAAGGCCATGAGCTTGACATATATATATATATATATAGGTGGTGAACTGGATTTCCCTTATCTGTTCTTGGAAAATAAAAACAATTTTCTGGTAAACTCGTATATGCTCTCTTTATTGAAACGGTATATGTTTAGTGATGATGACATCTAGGTATATAATATATATATATATATATATATATATATATATATAAATATACTGCTTAGTTGGAGCTACAGAAAATAGCTCGAGCCTTTCATAGGGGTACCCAGAACGATAAAAATAACTAGAGTGTGTTCTACTATTAGCTCCACCCTTTTGTCAGCGCATGCTCTAGCTCCGTACGATCGCAAGAAGGCAAAGTGGCCATGCAGTGCCCAACAGGCTAATAAGTGGTTACCGCGTATTTCTTTTGTCAATGTTCCGCAGTGTTAAACGCGAGCTCCTGGCGAAGGCACTTACTACCCACTCTATCCGAAGTTATAACTGCCTCAAAACTATGCGTTTAATATATATATATATATATATGTGGTGACTTGAATGTATTTTATCCACCTCTGGTAAATAAAAACGAAACAAATAAAAAACCCTATTTCATAAATAATATATTATTGTATATAAAATAAAACTATTAAGCAGTTCAATTCTACTAAACGCCACACTAATCGAATCTAGCTAAAATAAAAAGTAAAATGCTATATGTTTAGTGTAAACAGAATAAAATTGGGGCGCGCTAAACATGTATTGTACATCTGGAGTACTTCGTAGCTGTCTCCAGAGCGAGATTGCATTCTATTATTAACTTTATATTTTTTCCACAGTACGCCGTACGCGATCGCAATTTTTAGCGTGCATCGATTTTTATCGACTTAGGGCAGGCTGCCCTCGATTATCGGTATCTATTATATATATATATATATAATAGACATACTTCAATTTAGCTTAAGTACGAATAATAGGTTTTAAACGTTCCCTGTGGCTAGCAATTTGCGCAAGACGGTGGCATATGCTGATTAATAAAGATGCGCGAGCTTCAAATTATATATTCAATGTTTTTCAAGTCTGGACCAGTCTTCGGGGAAGTCACGTGAAGGGTGTTTCCACGCTGCGTACCACACCGCTCTTTAAACCACCTGAAGAGATTATTTCTAGTTCGGTTATGATTTCTAATTATTTCTTTCAGTTGTGAATCGAGTTAGATGCTACTAATATAAACACTACAATACAACGGTCATTATCCGAGCGTTCTCAGAATAGCCATATGTATACACACATATATATATATATATATATATATATATATATATATATATATATATATATATATATAGTATATTATACCTTGTGTACTCGCCATGCGCTCAGTTACGGCTGGAGTCCGCGCTCTACGGCGATGCGGCAAGGTCAGATGCCCAGTAGTCGGTACGCGTTACTTCCACGGGCAAGTCACCGAACACGGATGTTAGCCGATTGACAAAATATCCCACGCACCAAAGCGCGATACAGAGAACGTAGAAGCCGGCATAGAACTGGGCGGCTAGACCTTGTGATCTATGCTGCTTGAGGATTTGGAAGGCGACCGTGACGCCTGTAAACCAGCCGGTGGCATGAAACACCAGCAGCCTTCCAAGGCCTTCGAAGTCTTCGTAGACGCCTCCGGAAAGCGTGGCTAAGAGATTTAGTGCCGTGCCCAAAGGAGCTACGAGCAGCTTGATAGACGCGCTCTGTGGAAGCAAATAATGATGAGGACCACGTTGTCTTCGCTATCACACGTTCTCTCATATATATTCATAATACGCGCTTTATTTACAATAAAGGGAAAATGCACAATACAAGAAAATCACAACATTCATGCATAGGTTCGGGCTGCTCTCCAAGGAAACAGGATATATATATAATACTGCGATGTTTTATTAATCATGTACAACACGTTTGCACACTCGGCAATGCTCTCCCCCCCTATATATATATATGAGCACCCGAAAACAGTTCAGACAACAGGTGGTTGTGAAAGGCTTAGTCACTTAGCTGATGCCAGTCCATCGCAGAGCTTTCCATAGTACTATCAACCGAACCTCGGCCGAAAAACACGGCTCAGTGACCGTGTTTTTATGTATAATATTTGACTATATACCTAACAAAGGTGATTACTAATTAAATGAATATCAACCGTACCTGGGGCGGGTCTGAAGCAAAGCTCAAGAGAGGCAGTTTTGAGAAAGCTTCAGACCATTAAAAATCTGAAGTTTTGGTTGGTAACGCCGGTAGTCTTTCAGTGTGCCCGACAGTGTTCAGTGCCCATATCTAAAGATGGTGTCCTTTCGTGCGTAACGCGTTGCTCCTCATTGAAGAAAAAGACATCTCAGAGTGCACGTATGCCAGCAATGATTACCTCTGCACACTTTGTGACCGGCTCAAAGAGCCTACACCTATTAAGTACGGTTTGCCCTTGGATACGGTGCGAAGAGTTGACAAAGAGTATAATCATGCATGAGAAACATGACAAAACACACAATCGTCTCTGCCCAGAAGCCCCGCACGAGCATACGAGTCGAAGAACTTTTACTGCTTACTAAACAGAATTGTTTGCTTGGTAAAGCGATAGATATATCAGCTCTCTCAAGCTGAATAGCGTGAATAAGCCAGTGCGAATTACTTCGCGACGTACGAATTAAAGACAGGGGTAGCATTTCTCGGCGTAATCATTGGTAGGGCGCCGCAATTTCGTTAGTGTTTTGCTCAGATGTTGACGCCGGTAAGCAGGCCAAAACAAAAAGGGGTTGCAAGTCTAATCGATGCCGATGGTCGATGGTGGTGTTTGTACATCTCTGAATTGTGCTGTTGTTTGGTTGATCTATTTATTGCGTAGACTGCTGAGACAGCATCCTACGAAGAGAACCAGCTTCTACGGAACAGGGGAACACTCACTCACTCACATGAACTTCGTCCTTGTTGCGCAGCATGAGCACAAAATGTGCCCAGAGGAACGCCTCGATTGTGACGGCTGAACCGCAGTAGTACTGTGTGCGAATGCAGCTGGCGACGACACAAGCGGCGAGACTGGCCGTGGCCACGACCGCCATAGGACGCCAGCAGGTCAGCGTCAGAGACCACGGCAACACGTAGAAGACGTTCACCAGCAGACTTAGCACCTTCAACCAACCACAACATCAGGAGACCAGCAATAGTAGTAGCAGCAACAGCAGCAGCAGCAGAGAGCGCCACACTAGCGTGCCACAGACGCTGCATAGCAATTGGACGAGATCGGTGTAGGTAAGGAAAC
The DNA here is from genome assembly GCA_003439945.1 of Dermanyssus gallinae. NCBI lineage: Eukaryota > Metazoa > Arthropoda > Arachnida > Mesostigmata > Dermanyssidae > Dermanyssus > Dermanyssus gallinae. The sequence goes on from QVRM01001744.1 coordinate 38,760, forward strand.
GAAAAAAAACTACGCTGGCGACGATCATAAGAAAAACAGTAAGTAAGAAGACAGAGCTGTAATCTGGCTAACAGTTTTCACGGACAATATCGTCGAATGCAATAACAGTAACTGCGATGACAACAGCAGCAGCAACAACAATCACAAGAGCAACCGTAACGAAAAGTAATTAAACAAAAGGCGACCTGTATGACATAGCCATTGGAAGCAACTGAAAGAACATAAAGGTGCCAGCTTTGCAGTGCACAGAAGAGCCTGCGTCGTCGTAGCGTGACCTTTGTCGGTATAACTTATTTCAAGTACAAATAAGCTAAGTACAAATACTGAAGTATTTTTTAATCATATTCAATTATGACTTCTTATGGTTTATATGTGTTATTATTCTTAATATATATATATATATATATATATTATATATATCTATATATATATTATATATATATATATATATATATATATATTATAGTATATAATATATGTATATATATCGTATAAATAATCTTAATCAATCAAATTATAAGAGCAGAGATTCGGCGAGCCAACGGTGGATTGGGATTAATTATTGATTTCGACATATTTGTTTGCTAAGCGGTACCTTACCAGGCGGTACACGTTGTCTTCAATAAACGGTGCAGTGAAGAACCACACCGCATAATGGTAGCCTTCGTGAGGTAGCCGAGGTTGCTGTGATAGCGTAAATAGCCGAAGATGGTCCACGTGGGATGGTAGCAAGGAACGTCGCATCTAATTGGTGGTTAGAGGTCAACCATATGCGAACATGTATGGATAAACTTAGAAACGTTATGTTTTGCTAGCACAAGCGTCATTATGCGTATGCAAACAGCAAATAACAAACTCCATTGCACACCGTCATCTTGGCTTT